>JAADVE010000597.1:0-16108 GCA_023334595.1 Pythium utonaiense
TCGTAGCGACTTCTCCATGCGAAGGATCGCCTGCGCGTGGCTCTGCATGGCTTCGGCCTCAGCGGCGTCCCACACGTCGGAGTATGTCGTCGCCATCATTGCGATCAGAATATTGAGCAGCACAATGACGACACTTACGAGATGAGTGATGAGGAGGAAGTTGCCCATGTGCCACAGCCATCCGTGGATGGTCTTGTCGCTGAAGACCGAGTAGTCGATCGCACCGAAGAGCATGAGGAAAACCGTGATGAACGAGTTGGTGAAGTTCTCATAACCTGACTGTCCGCGCAGGAGGATGTAGAATGCCCCGCTATACCCGAAAATGAACACAGCGTAGAGCAGCAGGAAGCGGTAAACATCTTTGACCATGTGGGACATCATGGCAATGAGCAGTCCGCTTTCCGTCGAGACTTGGAGAAACTGTAGCAGGTTCACCCACAGCGAGGCGGTGATGAGTGCGAGCAGGCTGTTGCGAGCATCTTTGTAGGCGTCGCCTGCGAACTCGATCGGTATGCTGGCCATGGTCGCGATGTACGTGATGATGTTCAGCCAGTTCCAGAAAGAGAAGAAGTAGTTGCGCGCCGAGTCGCCTAGGAACTCGTACAGCTCGACTCGAACGAGCAAGTACAGACTGCAGATCCACGATACAAACCGACTTGTGGCAACCAAGTAATCGAACCGGGTCTGGAGATGGATCCAGTCGGGGTCCGCCCAAATGGTTGGCACGAAGTAGCTCACGAGCAGCAGCATGTAGGCGGAGAACTCACGGCGGAACTTGGACCGCGCAAAGCTCTTCCACTTGGCCTTGAGAAGGTACTTCATCACACGATGCTGGAGGATGTCGCGTGCGCTGGAGCTGCGTACGACTAGCGACAGTGCGGTCTCCTCGACAGGCACATGGGGCTCGCCGTACAGTGAGCGGAGCTGCGAGTAGCATACACCAATGTAGCCCCGCTTGGAATGGTTCAGTACAGTGGAGAACCGGTCGAGGTATGCGCCGACTGCGCCCGGTGTCTTGGTCAGCAGAAAGGAGAAGAACGCTTGGTCCCACTCGCCGGACCACGTGCCAGGTTGGCCCAAGAGCCACTGCGTCATTTCCTCGTTACCTACTTCAGCTGCGGCTCGTAGTGGTGTGAGCTCTCCGGAGGCCAGATCTGGAGTGGCGCCGTGGCTGAGGAGGACGTCGCACGTTTGGATCTGGCCTTCCTGCGCGGCTTCGAGCAGCGGCGTCCAGCCTGAAGTGTCGCGCGTGTCGGGAGGAATCCCTAGCAGCAGCAGGCGCTCAACGAGCTCGTGGCAGTTGGCCCAGCCCGCGACGACGTGGAGCAGCGTGGAGCCATCGGCCTCGCGGCGGATGAAGACGTTGTCCAGCAGGTCCAGCTCGTTCACTGGATCCATACTACAGCACAGTCAGTCGCAGTTCGCAGTTCGCAGTTCGCAGAATCCAGAACACCGCCCAGCAACTCACATGATGCGCGCCACGACCTCGTCAAATGCCGCATTGGGCGCCGTCTCCCACGCGATGCTCTCGTGGGCAGCGTCGCCGTCGCCGTCGTCGTCGCTGCCCGTCGCGCTGTCAGCGTGCGTCGCAGCGGAGCGGGGGGCTTTGGACGGAGACGCCACGCCCGAGCCCACGCGCAGCAGAGGCAGAGCAGCCACGGACGGCTGCGCCTGCGCGCTCTGTATGCGCGTCACGCGGTGGTCGCTCTCTGCGGCGGCGTCCTCGTCCTCCTCGTACAGCGACGCGCCGTCGGCCAGCTCCATGGTCGCGCGGTGTCTTTCAACTGATGAGCTGCTGGCGGTTTGGGGCCAAAACCGACTGATTCGCTTCAAGTGGCTGATCTCCATAAATCAATGGATCGAGTTTCCCATATCCCCGCTTTAGTGACCTTAGTGCCATTACGCGCCTGTCGGATGCGCGAGCATTCCCTGGAAACCTGCACTCGCTGTCGTCACGACCATGGATCTCGTCGTCTTGCTGTCTGTGACGGAGTGAGATGGGAGGTTTCGTGGCAGCGCCGCTCCGGACGTCGCCTCGGAGCCCTCCCAACCGGCGCAATCGGATTAAGCAGGTCGGTGGTGATGCATTTCAGACGAATATGGACGATGCGGATGTCCAACGTATCAGTTTACAAGGGTGCCGAGGCGCGTTCTCGTCCTTCCACCAAGGCGTTCGATATTTTTCTGACAGAAAGAAGAAGACACGGAACGCCCCGCTGATCGCGAGCTGCTGTGGGTGCACCATGGGTGCTCCTCTGCAGCCTCCCTCCTTCTGTGCACCTACTGCGAGCCCGTGATTGTGCGGGTCATTTGAACACCTCCAGCGAAGGACGCAGTCCTCCCAAGTCATGCACCACTCATCGGCACAGTCAACGACGGACGTGTCTCCCGCAGTCCGCGCTGTGTGCGACCGCCACGACGCTGCAGTGGACTTGGTCATGGACTGCATCTACGGCTTCCTGGATCAGTCGCCACGCTGGAACATCACCATGGCAGCACTGAATGGCCATCTGCGGCTCGTGCAACGACTCAGTGCCCAACTTCCACGGCCGTTCGACGGCTGCTGCACGGAAGCCATGGATGCTGCGGCAGAGTTTGGGCACTTGGAGATCGTCCAGTGGCTCCACATTAACCGGAGAGAGGGCTGCACGACCGACGCGATGACGATGGCAGCAGGCAACGGCCACTTGGACATCGTGCAGTGGCTCCACCACCACCGCCGTGAAGGCTGCACAAAGGCGGCGATGGACTTCGCAGCGCAGCATGGCCATATCAAGGTCCTCCGGTGGCTCCACGCGAACCGGAAGGAGGGCTGCACGCGCTTGGCAATGGACAACGCTGCGAAGGAGGGTCACCTCCACGTGGTGCAGTGGCTGCACACGAACCGATCAGAGGGATGCAGCAAGTCGGCCTTCAATAATGCCTGCGCGGACGGCCATCGTGATGTCGCGCAGTGGCTGCTCACGAATCGACCAAAGAGCTGCAATCTTTTCCGAGCCATGGAGACCGCGGCCGCGTACGATCGCCCAGACATTGTGAAATGGCTTCATGAAGAGGTGGAGCACGCGGCATGGGATGAGGACACAGACGACGAAGGCGATCAGGAGTGGACAGACGACGAGAGCGACTCGTGGCTCCGCGAGATGCTTGAAGATGGGCTCGTAGCGGAGAAGCTCGAATAGTGACCACGCAGGATTGTGTCTCGAACGTCACGTTGTGAGCAACGCTGCCGTCTGCCTATCGCGATACAGCGCAGTGTAAGTTATCCCGCCAGAGACTGCGCGTCGTGGCCACGTGGTGCAGCATCGTGTGGACGCTCCTCGTGATAGAGCTCCTTCACAATCACGTGCTGAGACTCTCTCACACGTCACATATCCATCAATACAGGATACATATTCTTCAATAGAGGTTTATCTAGCTGGCTCGGGAAAGGACGGCGAAGAGGGGAGACAGACATGTCTGGTGGGGTTGTGGAACCGGTCATCCTTCCACAGAACTGGGCGATGCTGTTCCTCGCTACACCCATGTTCGTTCGTTGGTGCTGAAGATCCACTTGGCATGGAGCTGTAGTTTTCCTCGCAATGAGAGAGTCGGAAACTGCGCTTACGGCCAAGCTCATTTTCGAAATCCCGACCTCGAACGCAGTCGACACGCAATATATAAATCATGCAGAACACCATCTCACCCGCGGTGCTCGCTGTTTGCCACGCCAAGCGCGTGGACATCGACCTCATCCAGGGCTGCATCTACGACTTCCTGGATACCTCTCCACTGTGGACACTCGAAGATGCGGCGGCGGAAGGCCATTTGGGTCTCGTAAAGCGTTTGAGTGCGCGCACGCCGGAAGGTGACGCGGATGCGGCAATGGATCTGGCAGCGGAACACGGTCACCTGCAGGTGCTGAAGTGGCTCCACGAGCACCGTACAGAAGGCTGCTCTACCGACGCAATGGACTCGGCGGCAGCTCGTGGACATCTCCATGTTCTTCAGTGGCTGCATGAACACAGAGACGAAGGCTGTACGACGGATGCGATGGATCTGGCTGCCAAGCACGGCCATTTGGACGTCGTCGAGTGGCTACACAAGCACACTGGTGAAGGTTGTACATCAGACGCAATGGATGGCGCCGCCAAGAAAGGCCACTTGCATGTCATTCAGTGGCTGCATCGCAATCGAGATGAAGGTTGCTCCAAGAACGCGCTCGTGGACGCAAGCTACAGTGGCCATTTGGACGTGGTCAAGTGGCTGATGTTCTTCCGCCTTGAAGGCTCCGTCTCCGACGCCATTGCCAGTGCATCTGAACGAGAACACTCATTGCTGGTCAATTGGCTGCTCCGCCATGTGCATCTACGCGCGCAGCACCAAGTCGTGGACGCCAGCAGCTCGCGGGACGAGCCGGTGATGCTGGTGATGTAGTGTAGAAGTAATATTGACCAATGATATGAATAGAATAATATTTTCAACCAATCAGAGGAGTTGTTTGAGTACCCATTCCTCGAAAGCCGTCGAAAGGTCGCGTCGTGGATCGGCCGTATCCAGCAGCTCCAACTCACCAACATGGAGACACGAATGCCCACTCGTGACCGAAAGCGACGCTCACAATCTGCGCTTCTGTTCGTGTATGTGCTGCTCCTCTCCGTCAGCACCACCAGCGCGTGGAGAGAGTGGACATGGACCAACTCCACGGGTCCTGGAGCGCGCTCGGGCCACTCGCTAGTGTTCTACAAGAGCCAGCTCGTCGTGTTCGGGGGCCGAACGAGCGACACGAGCAAAACTCACATACCAAAGACCTACGAGATCTACCGCGTGGATGGCTCGCTTGAGTTCCTGTCGTACGAGGACAAGATCGCGCGGCCCAGCGACAGCACGGAAGTGCGCGTCGGTGTGTTTCTCAACGACGTGTGGAGCTACGACATTAGTACGTGCTACAGCAGTTCGCCCCGTATTCTAGAATGGTCTAACGTGTGTGTGTATCCAGACTGCACTAGGTACGCAGACGATAGCTGTCGGGACAAGACCTGGGTCGTGCTGAACGCCGGCGCCGCTTGGGGCGGCTGCAAGAACGTGTTCGGGGCACACGTGTGCTCGCACCCATCGGAAAGATGGTTTCATCGAGCGGAGGTGTTCAAAGATGACTCCATGCTGATCTACGGCGGCTTCTCAGCAATGTGTGAGGACTACTGCAACGATATGTGGCTCTTCGACTTTACAGACAACTCGTGGACCGAGATGATGGAGATCGGCAACACGGCCTTTGGACCCGGGAAGCGATTCAAGTTCTCGAGTGTCGTAATCGACTACAAGATGTACATTTTTGGTGGATTCCGTCTGTGGCATGGCTTTGCGCACGAGAACTCGATGGAGAACGACTGGAGTGACGTATCGCAGTACCCACGAGGCGGCTATTTGAATGATCTCTGGGTCTACGACAAGCAGAGCAACAAGTGGAGAAACATTACCGAGACGGTAATTTGTCCCGAACTCACAGTCGTGCAAGTGCTGGAAAACACTGAAGTTGAGTGTACACTGGCATGGCCACCGTCACGCGCGGGCCACACATCTGTTGTCCATGAAGATGCGATATACATACACGGAGGCTACAGGACGTTCTTCCCGTACCCGTCCACGGCAGGTGCTGGTGCTGGGCGAGGCACCCTGACCATCCGTAGCGCGGGCTTCACGCCGTATCCAACGCATCCGTACTACCTGAGCGATTTGTGGAAGTTTAACCTCACAACAGGCGTATGGACACATCTCACCGTGAACGAAGATGACGACGAAGACCAGCGGAGCTTCCTCGACAAGTTCCCGCCTGCTCGACTTGACCACACACTTGTGGTCGCTGGCGATGTCTTCCTACTGTTTGGTGGCTACATGACCAACTACTACTTTGATGACACGTGGCAGTACAACATCAGTAAGTGGCTTCGTGGCAGTTTACTAATGGTGCTCCGCGTCCTCATGAGCGTGGTGTGTTGGGGTGCAGCGTACAATCGATGGCGCAAGATGTCAGTGTTTGTTTACGCAAAGTTCCCAGCAAGCTGCACGGACGACCTTGCGCTGCGGAAGCTCGAGCACAGTGGAAACTACGCTGCATTCAAACCGCCTGTGGGTCTTACTGATGATCTGAACGGGTACTATTTCGTTAAAGAGCGGCATTACGGCACGCTCACGGTATGGCAGGGCCTTGCAAGGATCACGCAATACAGGTTGCAGATGCTAATTGCTAATGCTGTTTGCGTGACATAGTTTTCGGTGAAGGCCGAGCCTACACGAGGATTTCCAAACAGTGAAGCTGTGTTCATTGAACAAGCACGTCGTCAAGCTCCTGGTTGGGATGGTTGCAGGGATCGGAGCGACGGGCGATCGGATCTCCCGTTCGAGCTGCAGTGGCAGCATCCATCACAACGGTCCGCGCATATGGTGGCCTACAACAACGATTTCAAGAAGCTATTCGTATACGGTGGCAGAGGATTCACAGAGGAATCTCTGTTTCAAGTCGCAAACACGCTTGATTCAGCGCCACTCGGAGATCTGTGGCAGTACGACATGGCCAATTGTGCGAAAAACTGCTCTCTCCATGGAAACTGCCACTTCGGCTCTTGCCGCTGCGACGACGGGTACTTCGGAGAGGACTGCTCGAACTCGACGTGTCCAGGAAGCTTTTGCTACTACGAAGACGTCGAGCACCGCCAGATCTGTGATCACTGCTGCTTTTCGGGATTCGAGCACACAGACAATGATACGTACGTGGAAAACATCCAGAAGTATCCCTGCACACACGACAACCCACACTACTCCAACGGCATCTGCGACGGGTTCGGCAAGTGCATTTGTCGGCCACCCTTCATCGGCGAGGACTGTTCGATCCGCGATTGTGCGAAAAATTGTTCAGGTCACGGCTACTGCTCGGTGGAGTTTCCGAACTCGCGGTGTCTATGTGATGATGGATGGTTTGGCAAATACTGCGATGAGCGTACGTAGAATAGTGCGCGCAAGGAGCTGGAAATACTGCGACGGATGACTAACTCACGACTCACGATGTTGTATGCCATAGGACTATGCCTGAACAACTGCTCGTATCCGAACGGCGTGTGCATGAACGGCTCATGCTTCTGCTCTATGGTATATGAGCCCTACAACAACTCTCTCGAGTATTTCCCTCTCATGGGCGAGGACTGCTCCTTCCTCCTTCCGTTTGCTCGAGCCATCGCCCGCTCTAGTGCCGCTGTCTCTGTTTTAGTAGTTGCTCTCTTGGCGTTAGCGGCTCAAGCACTTCTATAGCTGCATTAGTAGCAAATCCAAGTGCTCGGCCTTTCTCGCTCTTTCTCATATGGCTACACTCACGACGTCGTATTTCGCTATGATTGGTCAGAATTAATCTCAAACGACGTATGATTGGCTGAAATACGCTGCGTCGTTTCGCGTTGAAACGACGCCAAGCAGTCGCGTCTCTCTCGATCGCTGGTGAGCTTTTGCTTGGGCAGCCACGCCGCCAGCGACCGCACACGCGCCAGAGGGCGCAGCCTATTGATCTCAATCGCACGGCGTCTCGGCGTCCTTTGCATCGGAGGATGCCGTCGTACGGGGGAGGCGGCGGAGGCTACGGCCAGCAGAACAAGCACGCGCTGCTGGTCGAGTACGACGAGGAGGACGATCTATACGAAGGTTTCAACTACAGCATCGATCTCGCGCCTCCACAAACCGCATCCACGAATGCATACCAGCCTTCGTCGTATGGTGGTGGAGGAGGAGGCGTCCAAGCGTCGCGAGGCGGCTTCAACCCGCCAGGCACAGCCTTCCGGTGCGTCCCCATCCGTCGATGTGTGTCGTTCGATCTACGATGAGGTGTCACCACTCAAAAATGAAATGGATCTGTATGCTGCAGTGCTCCACCATCGCAGATGGGGCGACAGGCGCCTGCCTCACGCATGGGAACAGCCAGTCAGCAAGGCGGCGCAGGCGAGGCGAGACCCATGACCTCGGTGTCCGGGGCCGGCTTCTCGGTGCGTCCTTCGGCCGCTTCGCTTTCCCCGTCCAACTTCCCATTTCACGGACTGATGATCGCTCTTTTTGCAGTCCAATCCACGCACTTCTGCTGGTCAGCGCATGTTCGATCCGCTTGGAGAGGCGAGAAAGGCGGGCGCAGCGCCGCCCCTGATCGAGAAGGCGGAGAACTCGCCCAAAGAAGTAGCGCGCGACTTGGAACGCGCCGTGAACGCACTGATCGAGCAGTCTGCTGATGCAATTCTCAAGCACAACTACGAGGAAGCGCTTCACCTAGCCAAGGACGCCGGGCGCAAGGAGCGCGCGTTCACCAAGCACTGCGAGACCAACGCGCTGACTGACCTTTTAAACGTGGATCTCACGTACGCCGTGTTCTTCAACCTGGCAAACGCGTACCACTTGAACGGACTGTGGAAGGAAGCCATCCAGGCGTACACACCGATTGTCAAGAACAAGCAGTACGCACATGGCGGGCGGCTGCGCGTGAACATGGGCAACATCTACTACGAGCAGCAGCAGTACCCGACGGCGATCCGCATGTACCGCATGGCGTTGGACCAGATCCCGAACACGAGTAAGGAGATCCGGTACAAGATCAAGCGTAACATCGGAGCAGCGCAGATCCGCCTGGGCCACTATCAGGACGCAGCATCGACATTCGAGGACGTCATGGAAGGTAACGCCGATTTCCAGAGCGGCTTCAACCTCATCATCTGCTACTACGCGATCGGTGAACATGAAAAGATGCGGCGAGGATTCACAAATCTCATAGCGATTCCGATGGATGGACTCAGCGAAGAGGAGGAGGAAGAGGAGCTGGCGAAGAACGATCCGAGTCGAGACGATGCCAGCGAGCGTGGTGACCACAGCTCTTCTCGAGACCACTTACACTCGCTGAAGGCGGATGGACTCAAGGCGGAGATCCGCGCCAGACGGAAGAAAGCCATGGAATATATCCTCATCGCTGCGAAGCTTTGCGCACCTGCACTGGACAAAAAGGACTGGCTGGCCGGCTATAACTGGGTGATCGATGCGCTCAAGCAAGAAGCTCATGAGGCGCTGGCCAGTGAGATGGAGATCTGCAAGGCGCACTGCTTTCTGCGGCAGAAGGAATTCGACAAGGCCATTGAAGTGCTCAAGGCATTTGAGAAGAAAGACCACGTGCACAAAGCCATGGCCGCGACCAATCTAAGCTTTCTGTACTTTATTGAAGGCGACATTGCGCAGGCAGATAAGTACGCGTCAATGGCGGTGCGCCACCAACGCTACAATGCCAAGGCACTGGTCAACAAGGGAAACTGTCTGTACGTCAAGAACGAATGTGAGCGCGCCAAGGAGTTGTTCCTAGAGGCCATCGGCGTGGAAGCTGACTGCATCGAGGCTATCTACAACCTCGGTCTAGTCAACATCAAGATGGGTGTGTTGAACGAAGCACTGCAGGCGTTTGAGAAACTCCACAGCATCGTTCCTAGCAACATCGAAGTGCTGTACCAGATAGCCAACCTCCACGATCTCATGGGCAACTACCGCCAAGCAGCGAAGTGGTTCAACATCCTCATTTCATGCTTTGGCAATGGTGATAAACCGGAAAAGCACAACAGCAAGTCCGTGAGCAGCAGCGGGAGCGGCAAGAATGTGGCAGATCCTGGCGTGTTTGCTCGTTTGGGCCAGATCTTCAACAAGGATGACGATGAGACTCAGGCGTTCCACTACCATCTCGAATCGTACCGCGCCTTCCCTATCAACCTGGACGTCATCTCGTGGCTCGGCGTGTGGTACGTCAAGAGTGAGTTGTACGAGAAGGCGATTCAGTTCTTTGAGCGGGCCAGCCAGATCCAACCGACTGAAGTCAAGTGGCGACTCATGGTCACGAGCTGCTACCGCCGCATGGGCTCGTACCAAAAAGCCATGGTTCTGTACGAGCAAATCCACCAGGACTACCCGGAGAACCTCGAATGTCTCCGATACCTCGTGGCGATCTGCAAGGACCTGGGCCAGCGCTGCGACCAGTATCAGAACAAGCTGGCCAAGTTGGAACGTGATCACGCGTCGAATACGAAGATGCAGACGCAGCTCCAGCAGCAGCAACAGCAGCAACAGAGCCAGGGGTCTCGAAACGGGGGATCGTCTGCAAGGTCAGAAGACAACGATGACCGCCATGCATCGCAACAACATCCGCAACAGCAGCAGTACTATCAGCAACAGCAGCAACAGCAATACACTAGAGAGAACGGCGCGCGATACAGTGGCGACAGCAGCAGCGGCCAGGAAGTATCACCGGCGCGTGGATCGTCATCCTCAGCCAGTCGTCGTGATGAAGAGGAGAATGAGTACGCAGCACCTCGCCCATTGCTCGCAAATGAGCGACCGCAGACAGCAGCCCAGCGACCGACGGCACGCACTGCCAAGAACGACGGTACGTAGCAGTTGGTATACATCATGCAGGCGAGCGATTGCGAACTGACATTACGTGTTGATTCGATATCTGGACGCGTAGATGACGACTGGGGCGATGCTGACGTTGGCAACTTACTCGGTGACTGACGAATGAGGGAGTGTACGGTCGTGTGTGCCGTAGTGTACAGCGAGACAAGAGACGAACTCTAATAGGTAATACAGCGATGAGCAAGCAGTGAGTGCACGTGTTGATAGTGCAAGCAGCGCTCATGTTACAGAAGCCCTGGAGGTAATCCTCTAGTGAGCAAGCGCTTAGTGTCTAAACTATGTTGCGCTCGAGCGTCTTCCCCTCAAGAGCGAAGTACGCCAGCGATCGCTGGCCATTGTAAAAGGACCCTCGCACAGCACAACTCACAATGACGCCACCAGATATTACCTCAAACATGGTTGCTGAAGCCAGCGGAGCGTCAACAGGCTGCGCATCGTTGGGGGCATCATGACCAGAACACATTGGCGAACCACGGGCATACACTTTCAGGTCAGACGGAACGGGTTGATCATTGAGCCACTCCGACGTCAGCTGACTGAGCTTGGTTTCTTGTAGTTGAAGCTCGTACAGTGCACTGATATCACCTAGAGAAGTGGGTAGCTGCTCAAGAGGATTCCCGTTCAAGATCAGGTAGTTGAGACTGCTGGTCACGAATGTCGTGTTGGGGATGACACGAATGTTGTTGTCGTAGAGAGACAGCGCCTCCAATCGCATCTTCCCCAGCACTGCAGGTAGGACAGCCAACTGGCCGTGGTCCAGGTACATGGTTCGGATGCCCGGCCACTTCACATGGAGGTCGTCGGGCAATGTCGTCAAATTGGATACAATGACGTTGATCTCCTGAAGCGATGAAGGCAAATCATCTTGCAGAAGCCCTATGGGAAGCTCTGAGAGATGCGTACGAATGAGGTACACGAAGCTGAGGCGAGTGAAGTAGTCAGCTGAGAGCGATGCAGCTGGTGGCCATGAGCTGATAGTCGAGTTGTAAATCTCTAAGCCATACAGGTTGTTGAATGTGCGGATCTCTTCAGGAATCTCCAGGTCCGGACAGTGAGATAAGATGAGTGACTGAATACCCACTTGGTCCATCGTATCGAACGCGTGGCGTAGTTGCTCACTTGTGCCAGTGATTCCGCGAACGTGGCAGCTGATTTCTTGGACGGAGCAGTGACAGCTCGAGTATTCGAGCCACGGGTGCAAGATGAGCTTGCACCCGCTCTCGCAGGAACCGGAAAACGCCACGACGAGCACATACATGATCAGTGTGAACGCACCCAATGCGAGGAGCACACTCTCGATGATCAACTGGGCGATGTGCATGTGACGCCAGTAGCGAGGTAAGTAGCTGTAGTGATGGGGCTGAGTATGGCTACCGATTCGAATTGATCGCCTCAGTGTTCGACCGGTGGCTGTTGCGACTGCATACGAGCTCGACGATCGCGGAGCTCGCAGCGGGGTAGCCACCACTTTGGCTGTGGCTGGATTGGTGTGAGTGGGGTCTTCCTGGCGCCGTACGAGTACCCGGATCTTGCGGATTGTGAAGTAGATACTCAGCGACGGCAGCACCTTCGTGAACAAATCCAGCTTGGATGTCGCGAACATAAGCTGCGTCTCCATGAATGCGCGCACCATGAATGTGTCTTCATACATGACAGCTTCACCTCCGAAAAAGCCCTGAATGTAGTGCGGGAATAGCGACAGTGGCAGCAGCAGCCACACAAAGTCGAGAAGAAGGTCGACGATGAGCACGTTCATCCGAAAGCGACCGATGCTGTTGTGGTTCCAGCGTTCCAGAAGCGGACTGGAGATGCAGTTGACTACGATGAGTACCCCGAAGGCAAAGTTGAGATACACGTTCGGCGTGAAGCGGCTCGATTGGTAGGCTTGCGAGACCTGCACACTGATCTCTATCAGCTCGCGGACGAGCATCACGAACTCGAAGTGTGGACCGCGCACACTGACGAAGCGCATGTAGCCAAACCAGAGGCGACGCAGCAACGCGATTGGCGTCGTAGACGTACGGATGGCAGCAGAGACTGCGGCCGCGCGAGCTGTTGCTGCATTCAGAGCTGCTTCGTCGATGAGAGTCAGACGGCGCGATCGCAGAGAGATACGTAGGATGCGGATGATTTCAGAGGCGATCAGAGTTGCCATGAGAGCATATACAGCGACCACAAGCGGAAACTGGGAGACCGGAATGAGGTGGAATATTGCCATGTAGTACGCAACCGATGGGATGCCCATGATGAAGAAATAGAAACCACCCAGGAGAACAAGCTGGAGACCCACGAGGCTGTAGATGACGATGATGAGCCACCAAAGGATGCGAAAGCGACGAGGGCTGATGAAACATAACGTCTCGGGATCGTGTGCCTCGGCAATGGCCGGGAGGTCCGGCTCATGGCCGTCACCTTCGCCTTGTTCTGCAGTTCCTGACTCCACCATCTTCAATAGTTGAGGTTGAGGTTTCAGTGACGAGGAGGGGCGTGGAGCATTCTTCATTTCGAGGATGCGTTTGGCCAAAGATAGGAAACACGCTCGTTTCTATTCACGCACATATCTGCGGCGATATCTGCGGCGATCTCCAAGCCAACTAGGATGGTGTATCATGGTCATGAACTCTAGAACCCATCGTCGAGGATGGGTAACTCGGTCGTACTCTTGCGTCGGCGCATGGATAGCGAAGCTGGCGACCCTGCGGTCTCTGCGAGAGGCCGGCGGCCTTTGCTGTCATTGTCGGCTCCTCGACTACCACTGCTGTTACTGGTACCATCGACATCCAAGCCGTCGGTCGCACCCACGGCGTCTTGAAGTGCCTTACTGCTTGAACTTCGCTGCATGGGCGACCGCACCGCCATCGGTGGCCGCGTTGCAGACGGGGAAGCTGGAGTAGTTCCATAAAAGGCAGACGGTCGACGTTCGTTGCCGGCAACGCCACCGCGTTGTAATGGGACTGTCGGTGTGCTGGGGAAGGACGATGTGGAGCCGCCTGCGGTTGGCGAAAAGTACTTGGCCACGTCCACTTTCAGATGGATCACGTTCAGGAAGCCGCGTCGCGTGCGGATGATGTCGTTGTCGAGAATCACACCAAAATCGAAGTATATCGACGGTGGAATGTATAACTGTTGCTGCGACACGATTTCCATTGTGAATGCGCTGCGCACGAGACTCTGTGCTCGAACCGGTACACGCAAGAGCTCTTCAAGGGGGAGTCGCTGATACTTGGCGTTGGTGACTGCATCTGCATCGGCTTCGTTTTCTAGCAGACTGTCGGTGGGGCGTCGAATAAAGAAGTAGATAAACTTGAGCCCCAGATAAAGGCCAACAGCCAGCAGCGCTTCACCCACGATGTAGAGTAGTGGTGAATAGATGGTGGCTAGCACTCCGGCAGTCGTGCATAGTAAGTAGTCGAGCTCTTCGTTGAATGCGTTCCCGAAAGCGGTGTGGCTAGGGAACGACGTATTGTCCCAGAGCCGTTGGGTTTCGAGTGCGTACTTCTTGTTGCTCACTGCGAACATCCGGCTTTGCTCGCAGACGACGACGATAACTCCGATCACGAGCACCTCAGCGGTCGAGACGAATGTGCGTTTTGCAATCTTGTAGGCGCGCGTCTCACTCACTAGGACGACGAAGCCCCAGAGCTGATGCAAAAGACACAGCACGAGCATCCACACACGGATACTGGATAGCATGGCATGGAATTTGCCAGAAGAGCCTTCGTTCCACGTCCAAATAATCGAGTTCGGTATCTGCAGCTGCCACGACAGCAGTACCGACAACACAGTGGTAATCGCGATGGGTGGACTACGATACAGTGAGCGATACAGCAGTGTCCACGGGTACTCGACGGTTAGCCGTGTGATATCCTCCGGGTTGGTGGTCCCCAGTAGCGGGATCAGCAGTACGTTCGCGGTCTCCAGCGCACTACGGGTGTGTGCTGCGAATAGCATGAGGTCGATGGTAATCACGAGAATGTAGAGATGTCCGAAGCTGGAAAAGTTTATGGAGGTGCGGTGCTCGACGGTGAAGCGGTCGTTGGGGTGGAAGCCGCTGGTGTCGCTACTTGCTGCCGTGATGTGAAAGCTGCTTCGGCAGTTCTGACGAATAACGAACTCGAAGCCCATGAGGTTGAGCACGTCAATTGTTAAGTACGTCTTGTCCTGGTGCAGCTCAGCGAAGCGAGGCGCGTAGAGACCTACGAAGGCCATGTCAAACACATTGGGCGATGCACACCCATAGACTGTGGACACGGCGTACTCTCCGGGACCGCCGTACTGGACGCCTTCGAAGCAAACGACGTCGGTGAGCGGATAGCTGCGTCCGATGAGATCAAGAAGCTCCCGCAGCTCATTCTCTGCGTCCGAGTTGGGCTCAGCGATTGCGTCTGGCGCTAAAATGGGATCGCTCAGACGATACCGATGGAAGAACTCGGTCACGACGTTCTCCTGGCAAATGGGCGGACGCCGATGCAGATACAGCAACTTGCATGCTGTCCACGCGACCGAATCGACGCGTACACTGGCAGTGAGGAAGAGGTCGTTGGCTCGGACCTGCTTAGCAGCAGAGCCGATGAGGCAGTTGGTGGCGCGCACACCCAGGAAGAAGCCTTCGGGTGCGTACAGCTCGTCACATTTGGCCAGCAGCGACGGCCACCCGCTGAGGAAGTCCACGTCGTCGCCCACGGAGAGCGTCGATATGTTCAGGGCTGGCGAGGGAACGAGTGGCGTGGCCTCATAGATGGACGTGCCGCGTGCCGAGAAGTCGAACGAGTCGGAGGAGCCCATCCACACGGCCTTGAAGTAAAAGTCTCGGAGGTCGAGCGAGAAGAAGAGCAGCAGCAGCAGCAAGTTCAGCGCAGGCAGCGCCCACGCGGCCACGCGTGACGAGCCGGTGGTACCCGCGGAGAGCGTCGCCATGGAGCTACGGCGGGATGCAGACGCGCAGCAGTACTCGGCACTTGAGCTGCTCAGCAGAAGAGTCTCACTTGGCCGCGTCGCTTCGGGGGCGTTTCGGGGGTACGATGTATCGTAACCAGTGGGCCAGGAGGTTACGCAGTAGCAGTGGTTTGTTGCAGTGCGACAATTGAATTGTGACACGCACTGCGAAGAGCTCACTTGCCGCAGTCGGGACGGGATCACCATGACGGAGACGCGCGTGGAGATGGCGGGGCTGGACGACGAAGATGCGACGCTGTGTGCTGCGCCTGCAGCATTGGACGCCACCAAGACGAAGACGCGTCTGCCGCCAGTCGACGCCGCCGCCAACCGCTTCCCGTTCTGCATCGTGTGGTCACCGCTGCCCGGCATCACGTGGTTCCTGCCGTTCATCGGCCACTTGGGCATCGCCACCTCCGACGGGTACGCTTCTTCCGTGCGATTGGGAGCGTTGACACCACTCTGGCTGACGTGGACGGATCTGTTGACCGCTTGATAGCATCATCTACGACTTTGCCGGCCCGTACACTATCGGCCGCGAGCACTTCGCCTTCGGCGCGCCTACGCGCTTCCTGCAGTGCGATGTGGCTCCCGACCAGGCCGAGCGCTGGGACCGCAGCGTCGCGCGCGGATGCGCCATATACGAGACGCGCATGCACAACCTATGCTGCGACAACTGCCACTCGCACGTCGCCACGTGTCTGGAGCACATGCAATACAA
>JAADVE010000598.1:0-16105 GCA_023334595.1 Pythium utonaiense
ACCCCCCCCCCCCCTTTCCATGGGAGGAGATCACATCCGCATCCCAGTCACACGCACTCGCTCTCTGGCTGCATTTGGCTCAAGACCCCCACCCACGAGTGTGTGAACATGGTGGCGACGACGCGCTCGCTGCTGTGGGCCGCTGCGGCCACGGCGCTGGCCGCGCTGACGAGCTACGCGCCCATGGCAGACGCCGCCTTCTACGTGCCCGGCGTGGCGCCGGAATCCTGGGCCGAAGGCGAGAGCCTCGCGCTGAACGTGAACAAGATCACCTCGACCAAGACGCTGGTGCCGTACGAGTACTACTACCTGCCGTTCTGCCGCCCCACGTCGATCAACGAGGAGTCGGAGAACCTGGGTGAGATCATGTCAGGCGACTCGATCATGGACTCGCTGTACGTGCTCAAGATGCAGAAGAACTCGCGCTGCCAGGTGCTGTGCAAACCCATGACGTACACGCAGAAGGACACGGAGAAGTTTATCGAGATGATCAAGGACGAGTACTACGTGCAGTGGGTCGTGGACAACCTGCCGGTGCTGTACCGCGACCCGGCGGAGCAGCAGCTCGGCTCATACAAGCGTGGCTTTCCCGTGGGTGAAACGGACGCCCAGGGCCGCTTCTTTTTGTACAACCACGTGCGCATCATCATTCTTATCAACAAGGACCCGTACGCCGAGGAGGAATCCAAGACCAAGTTCCGCGTGGTCGGCTTTGAGGTCGTGCCAACATCCATTAAGCACGACTTTGAGAACGAGCCGCTGGCCGGCCAGGAGCTCGAGACCAAGACGTGTGGCAAGTTTGTCAACATCGAGGAGGTGGCGGTGAACAACCACCAGTACTTGGACCCTGCGAAGGAGAACACGGTGCTCTTCACGTACGACGTGCAGTTCCAGCCGTCGGATATTCTCTGGGAAGAGCGTTGGGACCGTATCATCAGCTCCAAGACCTCGAACGACAAGATCCACTGGTTCTCCATCATCAACTCGCTGATGATCGTGCTCTTCCTCACTGGTATGATTGCCATGATCATGCTGCGCACGCTGCACCGCGATATCGCTCGATACAACGAAGTGCAGACCACGGAAGAGGCCCAGGAGGAGAGCGGCTGGAAGCTCGTCCACGGCGACGTCTTCCGTCCACCACAGTACTCGCCAATGCTCTTCTCGGTGTTTGTCGGCACCGGTGTGCAGGTGTGCTGCATGAGCGCGACGACCATGGTGATCGCGCTGTTGGGCCTGCTTTCGCCTGCGAACCGTGGCTCGCTCCTCACGACGCTGCTGCTGCTGTTCGTGTTCATGGGCAGCTTTGCCGGTTACTACTCCTCGCGCACATACAAGATGTTCAACGGAAAGGACTGGAAGAAGAACACGGTCCTCACGGCCGTTCTGTACCCAGGCATGCTATTCGGCGTGTTCTTCGTCCTGAACCTGTTCCTCTGGAGCAAGGCCTCGTCTCAGGCGGTGCCGTTCGGCACGCTCTTCGCGCTGCTCGTGCTGTGGTTCGGTATCTCGGTGCCACTCGTGTTTCTCGGTAGCTACTTCGGCTTTAAGGCGCCGCAGATCGAGCACCCAGTGCGCACGAACCAGATCGCGCGCCAGGTGCCGGAACAGGTCTGGTACCTGTCGTCGCCATTCAGCATCCTGGTCGGCGGTATCCTGCCATTCGGAGCCGTCTTCATTGAGCTCTTCTTCATCATGTCGGCGCTGTGGCTCCACCAGATCTACTACGTGTTCGGCTTCCTGTTCATCGTGCTCATCATCCTGGTTGCGACTTGTGCCGAAGTCACGATCGTCATGTGCTACTTCCAGTTGTGCGCTGAGGACTACCGCTGGTGGTGGCGATCGTTCCTCACGTCGGGCTCGGCGGCGATCTACCTGTTCCTCTACTCGTTCCTGTACTTCTTCACGAAGCTCAACATCACGGCGTTTGTCTCGGGCCTGCTCTACTTTGGCTACATGGCCATGATCTCGCTCACGTTCTTCTTCCTCACGGGTACCATCGGCTACTTTGCTTGCCTGTGGTTCACGCGCAAGATCTACGCGTCGATCAAGATCGACTAGACGAGCCCAGACGACGGCATGGCGGTGCTCACAGCAAACGAGGCTGTGGCTTGATGCCACCATGGTAATGGCGTTGCCACACGTGTATAGAATGAGACGTTTCAAGCAAGCGGTGCCGACCAGGTCCCGCCTTTCTTCGAAGGGTAAGAAGGGAGGCTGAGCTCCTCCCAGGCACAGCGCGAGGAGCCCGTTAGCTTTTTTCATTAGTTGAACAGAAAACCCTACAAACACACCGACAGATCTCGCAGTTCTTCAGTCGTGCTGGACCTTGGTATGATCAGCTAGATGGTGCGCCACTCGCTCATCCACGGACAGCTCTCGATCTTCTCCTGTGCTTGCTTTTGCCAGTGGGCTACTGTCTCCAATGTCACAGTCTTCTTTCGGGAGGCAAGGGAGAACACGATGAGGTCGGCAGGCGTTCCCACCAGATCTGCGGGCGTTCCCAGCTTTTGCAGCTCCAAAGTTCCCAGTAAACGGTCATCTCCCCCAATGATTTCAGCCATCGCGTCGTTCACCTCGTCCAGACGTGCCTCTTCGATCAGTTCCTCCAACTTGGCCTTGACCTCTGTGTAATTGGAGTCTAGAGGGTGGGCCAATCCTCGCAGCGCCGTGGCCAAGGTCGCATTCGCCAGCTCGTACCGAGTGCGGATCTTAGCTTGGTGCTGTAAGAGCCCAGCCAGTTTCTCACCTGCAATCTGCTGGAGCTCGTCGTCCAATGCGTCACAAGAGGCGTCGCGTTTGATTGTAGAAAGCCGTGCGCAGGTCCATTCACCACCACCATCCGTCTCTTGTGCTCCGACAGCTTCCGCTTCTGGTAGCGAGAGGATGCGTGCCTTGTTGCAGGCGTCGCAGTAGATCGTCGTGGTCTTCTCGATATCATCGTCCTCTTCATCTCCCGCGTGGTCGGATTCTGTATCCTCAGGATCAGCGACAGCCTGAGCTCTCACAGTGGACGCAACAGCACTGCTGCTCTCACGCATCGCTGAAGACACTGCTTGCGCACGAGCCCGTGCATCCATTCGACTAGCAGCCGCACGTGCCATCGCCTCGCGAAGTGATCTCTTTTTGGCCTGCTCTGCATACTCCATCGCCGTCTGCATCTGTTGCTGTTCGCTAATCTCTGCCTTCTCTTCTAGATCATCATCGTCGTCTGTATCAACCGAGATCACTTCATGGGCTCCACCAGAAGCTCGTGCTGCAGGCACATCCACAGCGGTTGCAGACGGAGCTGGCGCACCCGTTGTACCCTGCTTCTTCCACTGCTTATAAACTTCCTCGTTAGCTTGCGCTTCCATCGCCTTCTTCGATCGCTGGCGCGTTCGCGTGTCTAAGAATGACCAGTCCTCCTCAGGGACCAACGCGGCTAGCCCAGCAGCGACATCTCCGTTGTACAGACGCGCAATGCTCCAAAACACTCTGCACCACACCACGACTCCATGAGTGTTCCACTCCCAGTGACCCACTCCCAATTATGAACTATTACGTACCGAGGCGAAACCTGCGCCATGTTGAACGGCTTCAGCATTTCCTTGCCAGTCTCTCCTCCTGAAATCAGCACGTACTTCAGAGCGGCTTGCAGCTCCACGGGCTGCAGCAGCGTCACAGTCTCCTCCTTCCACTTGCGCACACTCTCCTTGAACTTCACGCGCATCTCGACGCTTCCTGGCGGTCTCTCTCCGTCCACTGTTGCTGTCGCTGTGGAGCTTGGCACTTCGACGATCTCAAAATTGTTCGATAACGCAGCACTCAGTCGCGCGTTAGCCAGCGTCATCTCGTACTGGTGCTCAACAGCCGACTTCGTGGCGGCTCGGAAGAACTTTCCAACGCGGTCTTTCGACGAGCCACTCACTGCCTCAACCAACTTCACGGCGACATCGTCCTTTGACGTCAGCTGCACGGCTCGAGTGCGTCGGTATTTGTGTGCAGACGGCGACTCTGCCGCCGGCTCCACGACAACACTCTCGTCCTCCAACGACTCGCCCAGGCGTACGCCACTGCCGCGATCTTTTCGCTTATTGGCTGCACTCGCTCGCGCAGCAGACCCGCCGTTGAGAGTATGGACACCGCCCGTTCGCGATGGTTCCTTCACCTTAGCAGAGGCAGGAACTCGCTTCACAGGCGGGGCAACAGCTTGACGAGGCTCAGCGTTGCGTGCTGCAGTATCGACCACAACAGTGTCGTTGTCCGCAAACTTGTCCTGAACAGTGTCGTCCGGTGAGTACTCGACAACGCGCGGTGGGAAGCCACTACGAACTACACACGGAAAGCATATACACAACCACCCCGTCAACACCACGAATCCACGCACATCAAAGCACTGCTCCAGCACAGTACGCACAGGTCAAGCGGGGTTTCTTGCCCTTGATCTCCAGCTGCAGTACTACGAGATCTACGCGCGGAACACACAGTCAGCTACATAACGAGGAGCTATTCATCTCAGTAGCCTGGGACGCACGCACCGCAGAACTCTTGGAGCGACGTGTTCGGCGTGATCTGCACCGTAGACACCTTGCCCTTCGGCCCGTGCAGCCGCAGCGTCCACACCCTCTCCGCCGAGCCCATCAGTACGATGGAGGCGCCGTCGTTCAGCGTGCGGAGATCCGCGTCGTCTGTCAGCATGCCCTTCCACGCCTTGCTCATGAGCTTCTGGCGCTCCACAGGTACGGACGTGAGGGCGTGGAGCTGCGTCTTGAGCACAGCCACAGACGCACTCGTATCGACCACCACGGCCTCAAAGACCTGCTTGCCCCACTTGACCGACACCGTCGCGCTCATCGTCGTGTTCACTGCCCGGTCGCAGATTGAGCTGCTCATTCCAGGCGATCAATTCCGATTCCGAGAAACTAATTAGGCCAAGGCTAAACTAGCTCGTTGCGCATGGGTTGTTCGTTAGGTGCGGAAAGCGCACTTAGGAGCGTTGATCACGTGGAATGTTCGAAGAAACGTGCGAACGGTCAACCGTGAACCCAGTGACAATCTACTGATTTAGTACGTTCGTGGATCGCCATGGCTGCCAATTGCGAAGAGCTCTCATTTCCGAAAGTGCATTGACGACGGCGTATGTGCAGCAGCACCATGAGCGACCAAGACACAGCGTGGCAGGCACTCCTGCAGGGTGCAGATGACGCCATGAGCAAGGAGCTTCTGTGCGTGCAGCGTCGCTACCACGGCCAGGTCGTGGAAAACAAAGAGAGCGAGAAAGGCGGCATCCGAACACGCTGCTTCATGGCGCTGAGCGACCCGGATCTGGCGCCGGAGTTCAAGGGCGAGTCCGAAATCTTTGTGATTCTGCCGGCAAAGTACCCTGAAGAAGCTGCACAATTGGATCTTTCGAGCTGGAAGAAGCGCATGACAGAAACGCAGTTCACGGCGTTGAACGAGGCGGTGGCGGCGAGAGCGGCGGAGCTGCGAGGAACATTTGGGATCCGCAAGTTGCTCACCTGGCTGGACAACAACATCCTACGGATACTACAAGCATCGGCACCAGAAGATCAAGCGAAGGCATTGCCACAGGTGGTGACTGCAGCCGAGAATGCGCTTAATGAAGACGCCGAGACGGTAGAGAGCCCGCGTAGTCAGAAGGCTTGTCGGTATCTCCTGAGAGGAAAGTGCAAGAGCGGCGACAAGTGCAAGTTTTCCCACGAAAAGGCAAAAGAGCAGAAGAAGAAGAAGAAAGAAAAACAGCAAAAGCAAGCGGAGGTGGCGAGTGAGACCAAGGACAACGCAGACAGATTGGCGAGTCCAGTTGCCAATGCTTGCGTGAAGGCTGCCCAACACGAGACGCCTGTACCAGAAGATACGCAGACAAAGGCTTCCAAGAAGTCCAAGAAAGCAAAGGCAACGAAGGATTCGGCTGAGCACGAGGAGCCGAAAGAGACGCTGGAGTCGAAGGAGGCGGAAGAGACCAAGAAGTCACAGCAGGATGCCAAGAAGCAGAAAGCGAAGGCCAGGAAGCAGGCCAAGCAGGCGTGCAAGTTCTTTGCAAAAGGAAAATGTCGAGATGGTGAGCAGTGCAAGTTCTCTCATGCTGTGGTTGCCAAGAGTGAGACAAAGGCCGCGCCCAAGAGAACGGGCATCACCATCGCAGTTATCGGCGAGGCGCCTGCATCTCCCACTCTTTCAGCTGGCTCCCCTTCGAATACCACGATTCCTATCGAAGAGACCGCAGCCGAGCCTTTGCCTGAGGTTCCTTCGGTGGAAAACTGGACTGCTGAGCAGCAGCGAGCATTGGATCAAGCCCTCAAGAAATATCCAGCGACGATGGAGAAGCGAGACCGATGGGTTGCCATCACAAGTGAAGTAGAGGGCAAGTCACTGAACGAGTGCATTGATCGCTTCAAGCTACTAGCACAACTCGTGAAGACTGGTGCCCCCATTCCAATTGCTCCCGCCGTCGTCATTGAGCACGCTCCCCCTCCCCCTTCACCGGTGAAGCCAGTCGATTTGGATCTCAATGAACCAGTCGCACACGCACACACCAAGATCATCGCAGAAGAGAATCGCGTGCCAGTAGAGACCGAGCCGGCCGTGAGCGGTGCACAGATCCGTCTGGAAGAGCTGTTCTTGTACCAGATCGGCACACTCATCCCGCACAGCATCGTGTGCCAAGTCCAGTGCACGCATTGCCCGCTCAAGTTCGACGCAACCCTCACGCTAGAGAACTCCAGTCTCCAGAAGTGGTGTCCGCGATGCAGTACCAAGCACGTTGTCGTACTACGACCCGTGTTCACCCACGCTCAGAGCAACGTGCTGGCTTACGTGGACACTGAGAACTGCGCCATTGTGGACGTGCTGCCGAGCGATGTCTTGGCCTCGTGTCTGGAGTGCGGCAAGGAGGCTCTTCTTGAGAAGATCGTCCCAGGACGTCGCTCAGAACAGTCATGCTTCTCTTGCCATACAAAGCTGGCCATGATGACCAAGCGTGTGGCAGTTGGCTACGTCGCCTCTGGTGAAGGAACACCATTCCCAGTGCCGTCAGTAGACGCGAGTTCCTCCTCCAAGTCAGCAAAGACCAAGCGCATCGTCGATACGTTCGTGCTCGGCCAGCCATTGCCTCGGAACGGAGCGTGCGACCACTACAAGCACTCGTTCCGATGGTTCCGCTTCCAGTGCTGTGGAAAGGCGTTCCCATGCGACGTGTGCCACGACTCGAGCGACTGCGAGCAGGCCAACACCGGCAAGATCGCGAGCAAGATCATCTGCGGCCTGTGCTCGAAGGAGCAGGCGAGCTCCATCAAAGAGTGCTCGTGCGGCAACGAGATGGGCCGCCACGTGAACCGCTCACGCCACTGGGAAGGCGGCCAAGGATGCCGTGACCCGACACGCATGTCAGGCAACGACAAGCAAAAGTTTCGCGGAAAAAACAAAACCGAGAGCCAGAAGCACAAGCGCGTGGGTGTCATCGGGAAGATCCGCACAATGACAGCAAGCGCCGAGAAGCGCAGCTCGTAACAGCAAATGGAAGGAAGCAGGCACGCCATTTTCCAAGGTGCATGATGGCTTAGTGACATTGAATCAACTCCTTTTACTGACATCCCGACGATCTTCACTAGTGTGACTATACAATTAATAAGTAATATGTCACTATTGTGTTTGACAGCCATCCCCTCGTGTGAGCAGCTCATCTGGATCGTTGGAATCTCGTTCACACGTCGACGTCGACCGGAATATCATGACGCTGCTTCTGCACATGCGCCGCCACGCGCGCCAGGCCACTGCGCGTGCCTTCAACCACACCAACAGCGCCTCTATTGCCCCATGGTCCCGTGTGGCTTTCTCCACGGAAGCCACGGATGCCGCGGCCGCGGCGCTTCGCATGGTTCGTACTCGTCTCCAACTCGAGTGCGTCCGACGTCGGCTCATTCTCGTGGGTGTCTTGTGCAGGGCATGAAGAAGTCGCAGAAGAATGCTCCTTCGGAGGCGAAGCAGTCAGTAGCTGAGCCGGAGGTCGAGGAGCCGGTGGCTGTGAAGGCAGAGCCGCTCGTGGCACCGGCGGCGTCCTCCACACAGCCTCTGTGGTTGCCGCAGCAGCACAACACGGCCGACTTGTCGTCCTTCGCGCCCAAGATCGTGGTCGTCGGTGTGGGTGGTGCTGGTGGCAACGCTGGTGCGTGTCCTTGCTCTCTGGCTGTGAGTTGTCTGTTAGCGTGTGCATCCTCTGACATGGTGGTGGTGTGCGTTTGCTGTAGTGAACAACATGATCGCGCGTGGCCTGCAGGGCGTTGAGTTCCTCGTGTGCAACACGGACGCACAGCACTTGCGCACGACGCTGACAGAGAACCGCGTGCAGATGGGTCCTGAGCTCACGGGTGGCTTGGGCTGTGGTGCGAACCCAGACGTCGGACGTGAGGCTGCGGAGGCTGCGATCGACGAGATCATGGAGCGTGTCCAGGGTGCCAACATGATGTTCGTGACTGCCGGTATGGGCGGTGGCACGGGCACTGGCGCTGCGCCTGTTATCGCGCAGGCCGCAATGGAGGCAGGCATCCTCACGGTCGCCGTGGTCACCAAGCCGTTCCGCTTCGAAGGCAACAACCGCTCGAAGCTCGCGGACCACGGCCTCGCGGAGCTGCGCCAGAGCGTCGACACGATGATCGTCATCCCGAACCAGAACCTGTTCACCATGTCCAACGACCGTACGTCCCTCATGGATGCCTTCCGGTACGTCCCCCTCTCTCCATCGCGAACAGCTATGATACTGGACACTCATGCTCTATAATACCCCTGCAGAATGGCCGATGACGTGCTGCTCGACGGTGTGAAGAACATCTCTGACCTCATGGTCATGCCTGGACTCATCAACCTCGACTTTGCCGACGTGCAGTCAGTCATGTCGGGCATGGGCAACGCGATGATGGGCAGTGGCGAGGCCGAGGGCGAGAACCGCGCGCTGGAGGCTGCAGAGGCTGCTTTGGCCAACCCGCTGCTGGGCAACATCTCCATCCAGGACGCCAAGGGCATGCTCGTGAACATCACCGGTGGCTCGGACCTCACGCTGTTCGAGGTCGATGAAGCCGCCGCTCGCGTGACCGAGGAGCTCCAGGACCCTCACGCGAACATCATCTTCGGCTCGACGTTCGACGAGTCCATGAACGGCAAGCTGCGTGTGTCTGTGGTCGCCACGGGCATCGCCGACCCGGAGAAGAAGTAGATAGCAGTACTGCATTCTCACAGTTTGTAGTAAAAGGGGACTCGCGCCATTCGAGCGCGACAAATCGTTATTCATAAGCTTAGCACTTTCGGCCCTCCCTATAGCGTGACTTCGTCCACAGAAAAAGCCTTGCCGCGCATCTCGCGGTTGTCATCATCCGCCTCATCGAAGATGCTTTCGTCCTGCATCACCGCGATGGAGTTGCTGTTCTCGTCCTCTGCCTCCAGCATGTGGACTTCATCGTCATCATCGTACTGGTAGTAGTGCTCTCCAGGCATGCCGTCCTCGGACCCTTCTTCCTGGGTGTCGGACAGCTTGAGCTGGAGATCCGGAGCGGCCGCGAGCGTCTCCTCCAAGTCGTACGCTTCCCACATGGAGCTCAGACGGAACGCGATCTCCTCGATCGTGTTCTTCCGCTTGTCCAGCACCACGACCTGCTTCAGCGCTTCTTCCAGCGGCACGCGTGCTTCCGTACACCGCTCCTCGCCGTCAAACTGCTTGCCGTACGAGTCCTCGCTGATCGTGGAGCTCGCAAAGTCGACATCTACTTGGGACGGGCTATTCGGGTTCATGGTCATCGCAGGATCCGAGTCCGTGCGGTCCGTGACCGCTAGCGAGTCCGCGCTGTTGTTGGACGACGGCGCCTTGCTCTTCGTGGCCGCTACTTCGTTCTCATACTCGTCGTGCTGAGGATTCGCGCGCACGTGCCGCGGCTTGTGCTTGACGATCGCGTACGACTGCAGCGACAGCGAGTGCTGGATCTTGGTGATGGTCGAGTCGCCCATGGGCTGTGCGCCGCGGATGAGGAACGGCCGCACCATCTTCTTCACCTGCTCACCGCACACGTGGCACTTGGGCAGGTCGTTGAAGAGCCGCTCGACGATGAGCTGCAGAAAGAGCTGCAGCGACTTGACGCGCTTGCGCACGATGCGGTTCGTGCGTAGCCACGCCTTGCGCGGGAACGGGAACTTGCTCAGCGCGAGCCCGAACGACGTGCAGCCTGGGCACATGGGCATGTTGCCGGGGGGTCTCCGTGCGTGCAGCGTCGCGAGGATGTCTTGGCGCAGCGTGAGGAACTGCGAGTAGCGGCGGTTCACTGTCCACTCCTGCTGCGTCGGCTGCACGGCTGTGGTGATGCTGTACAGCGTATGCGACGGCCGGTTCAGCGCCGCGGGGATGAACACCTGCACGCCCGAGGTGGGGATGCCAGCGGCCATGCCGCCAGCGTTGGCGTTGCCGTCGTTAATGGGCACACGCAGTCGTACCATGTTGTTGGTAAATACGCCGAAGAGCTATTGGGATCTGTTGGTGGTGTTGGCGTTGTTGGCGTGTTGCTCGATGTCTCGTCGTCGCTATGCCGGACGGGGGTCTCGGGTCTCGAGTATGTGTGTATCTCGGAGGAGGTGGGGGGAAGTACTTGTTCCAACCGGGAACAAGTGCGAGAGCAGAACAACTTCGAGCCGCAGGACACAGATACAGAGATGCAGGTACCGGGTACAAGTACAGTCGCCAGCAGATGCGCGCCGATGGGATATGAACGCACGACGGCTCTGTTTCCCACGTGTAGCTTGGCGATGATGGCGACGAGAGGCAGTCTGCTGGACGAATATCGTCCACTACTCGCACGCTGACGAGTTTGCTCAGGTGGGGCTGAACTCTCCGACTGACGCCACACCACGAGACTACACTGGCCGGTCCGGACATCCAATGCACCCAGCGCAATCTGCGCTCCAGCGTGCGTAACAGAAAAACTTGCCGCCAACGCACACCATGGCGTGCGCAGACACTGCGTCCAATAAAGTGTTGGAGGCGTTCCACGAAAATGGCTCGTCTCGGGCTGATGATACTCCCCTACCCCTTTCGTTCATGGGCAAATCCAAGGCCATTTTCGTTGGGTTGTTCTTGGATGGTAGAAAATCGCACCAAGTCGGTTGTTGGCTCAAAGAGCACAGAGACTTTTGGTGTGGGCAAACGCTTCATGCAGATTCTACAAGGTACCTATGGAGAACGCTGGGCTCCATAGGACTTGTTGGTGTTCTTCCAGAGAAACGCCCAAGCTAGAAGCACGATGGTCGCCGAGGAATCTCGGTTTACTGGATTGTGTGGTCGAATCCCAGCTGAGCACGACGGCTGCAGTTAGGAAACGAGCGTTCGCGTGAAGTTCGGTCACTCACGTGTGGAAAAATCGCATGACAGAACTAACATGTGTGGAAACCATCGCTATCCAGAAATCGTGGTCAGTACTGGACGGTCACTGCAGAATAGGTGGCCAAATGGCCATTTCACACGATTGGGCCGGACAACTAACTCCTCGGAGGTTTGTTCTGCCAGCAATCACCGAAGCTGTGGCTGGCAGCACAAATTTCCATTCTGGAGACACATCGCTTTTCTTCCCGTCGTACAAATGCACGTGTTGCAATCACGGAAATGTCCCAGTTGAAATCACGAAATCCGCGGACAAAACGTTCACAGAACATCGCTGACGCCAGCAAAGCGAAGGCTCCATCGCAATCCCCATCCAGGACTCCACCCAGAAGAACTCAAAGGGAGCTAGACGGCGTTCAGCGAGCTGTGATTCCGCGGAACACTACACGAGGAAGAGCGCCACCGTCCCTGATCTGAACTCCGGTCCGGAGTTCGGACAACAATGATTTCGTCCATGGGACTCTTCCCAGTCCAGCAACAGTCCATCCTGCTGACTCGCAGACACGTTACACTCTGACCCTATGTGAAATTTCACGTTAGCGACGTCTCCTGATCTCCAATCCGTTTTGAGAGGCCCTCTGTTCAACGATGATCATTTTTCACCATAAATTAATACACAGAAATCCCTGCTATAACGTATATACGTATGCGATATAGAAGGCATGAACTTGAACTGCCCAACTCATGCAGCTGATGATGACGTCGCTGGCTGGGCGGAGCCGTCGCCCCAATGGGTTCCTTTTTCCTGCATCGCGTCGCCGTCTCATCCGGCGTGACGTGAAGACTTCGTTAGACAGCGAGCCGCTGATCTCATCACTTCGACTCACTCGCTGTCATTCTCAGCCACGCAGAAGCAGCTTCAAAGCTCCGTCGTTGAAAGCGTGCGTTTCTCGCCGACTTGCATCGTGTAACAGCAGCACCACGCGGCCGACGTTGTATCTCACGCATATCTCACGCAGGTCGGCTCCCAACCGCGTTCTTCTATCGTCAGTTCAGTACGAGCGGGTGCACTCTCCAAATAGATCGAAGAACTGAAGAGAAGGTCTCTCGAATACACCGCAACTCACTCATCCTCAAAGCTCCATGGTGCTCGCGACGGTCCTGGGCGTGGCGCTGGTATGCGTCGTGCTCGTCACGCAGTGCTACACGCTGATCACGCGCTTCCTGCGGCTGCTCGCGCACACGTACTATCGCAAGATCAGCGTCTACGGTATCAACAACTTCCCGCGAGAAGGGCCTGTGATTCTATGCCCCAACCACCCGAACATGTTTGTCGACGCGATCCTCGTGATCACCGAATGCATCAACCTTGGCCGCAAGCCCTACGCGTGGGTCAAAGGCTCGCTATTTGCCAACAAGTACGCCGCGTGGGTGTTGCGAAGTCTCGGCTCCGTGCCCGTCTTCCGTCCGCACAAGGCGGAGGATTCGCTGGCGGACGTGGACTCGGACATGACAAAGGAAGAGATCGAAGCTGCGAACCACAAGATGTTCGAGCACACGTGGGAAGTGCTGGCGGCAGGGAATGTGATGATCCTGTTCCCAGAAGGCACGTCGTACACGGCACCCAAGATGCTCAAGCTTCGCACGGGCGTTGTGCGTGTGGCCACGGGCTTCGCGAAGAAATACGACCAGCCTATCTCGATTGTGCCGCTCGGGCTCACGTACTTCAAGAAGGAGTCGTTCCGCAGTGAGGTCATGGTCGAATTTGGCACACCCTACACAATCTCACCGCAAGACCTCGCGACGGAGGCATACCAGACCGATGAAAAGGGCGAAGTAAAGCGAATGACCGAGAAGCTGGAGGAAAAGATGCACCAAGTGACGCTGAATGCGTCGGATTTCGCAACAATTCGCGATGCACGCGTGATGCGGCGGCTGTATCTTAACACAGCGGCATCGATTGATGCGAACCGGGATGTCCACCTGACACAGCAGATCATCAACTTGCTCGAGAAAGACTTTGGCGAGGAGACGGAGAAGAAGCAGCGAGTGGAGAGCACGCGAAAGAAAGTGGAAAAGTACAAGGACGCGCTCGGCAGTTTGCGAATCAAAGACCAGGACATCGTGCTGTCGGTAGGTCCTGACCCGCTTTGGAAGATCTTCTTCGAGCGAGTCGTGTTCCTGCTCGTGCTGCTACCACTCGGCACGCCAGGCTTGATTCTCAACTCGCCATTCTACTTTCTCGGTACGTCGGTGTAGCATTGATATAGGTTCCCTATTCGAACAGCTAGCTGACTTGGTGTTGACGTGACGAACAGGTACGAAGCTGAACAAGCTCGCAGGCTTTGTTGAATCGCGATCCATGTTCAAGATCATGGCGGCAGCGTACGTCTTTCTCTCTCTTCCACAGCGCGTTTCTGCACGGGATGCCATTCCACTAACGTCCATGTCTTTGTGCTACAGTGTGCTGCTTCCGGTGCAGTGGCTTCTGCTTCTCCTTGCTGCGTGGTTCTTCGGTGGTGCTACATATGCGTTTGCTCTCTCCATCGGACTGCCCGTGCTCGTGTACTCCCACATCCGCGTGCTGGAAGAGAGCCGCTCGATCTTCGAAAACGTGCGTTTCCTCTTTAATATTGCCGCCCACAAAGACCAAGTCGAAGCTATTCGGAAAGAACGCGAAGTGCTCGCGAAGGAAGTGAATGAGCTGGTCACCGAGTTCGTGGACCCCGCGATACTCGCGACTGTGCGCAAGTCCATCGATTCGGCCATTTCCAACTCACCCGTGCATCGCCCGTCCTTGCGCTACCGCGCACTCTCAAACGGTGACTCCCTACTACAGTAGACGCAGTGCATCCAGCTCAGAGCTGGCGAAACGAGGAGGTAGAGTGGCGAAATAGATCCATCATTGCATTCTCCATCGCGCGTCAAGTCTCAGTTGAAGCTGCACGCTCCACTTCCGTCATCCGTCACTCCAAAGCCACCGTGTTTTGATATACATCATCTGATTACCAGCTGGTGTTTTCCTGTCTCTCCTAAATACGGCTGGCCATGTTTTCGTACTTAATGCGTTACCCCACAGTACGTCTTCCATGTCCTGCAGTGATTCCACGTCACCTCACTAATCAAAGGCACAGTGCCAAGTGAGTCCCTCCTGCTCGAGCAGCTCCGCCCGAAGCTCCCGCGCCCACTAGACGCGACTGCATTCACCACCACGACCACCACCATGCGATCGCTTGCAGTGTGCCTGAGCGTCGTCATGGCGGCCGCCGCCTCCGTGCAGCTCGCCACCGCGGAGCTCCTGAGCGCCATGTCCTTCGCCAAGCCCTTCGACATCATCTCTCCCGACGGCGACCGCCTCGTGGGCGACAACTGGGACCACGGCGGAGCCGCCGTTGTGAACAAGCACTTTGTGCGTCTGGTGCCCGACCGCCAGAGCCGTCGTGGATGGGTCTGGAGCAAGCAGCGCATCGGCCGCAAGGAGTTCTCGCTGATCCTCACGTTCCGCATCAGCGGCCAGGCGCGCGACTGGTACGGCGACGGCCTCGGCCTGTGGATCACGACATCGCCAAGCCACCAGCCAGGCGACAACCACGGCTTTACGCCGAGCTTCCGCGGCCTGGGCTTTGTGTTCGATACGTTTGTGAACCAGGAGCACTCGGGCGGCCACAAGGACGTGACGTTCTTCGAGAACGACGGCTCCAAGACCCAGGACGATTTGAACGACATGGAGAAGGTCGGCTGCATGGCGCCGGGCATCCGCTACCACGAGAAGAACGCTGCGTTCAGCCCGTCGCTCAACATGTCGCGCGCCAAGATCCAGTACAAGGACAACTACGTGCAGATCTCCATTGACGCGAAGAACACGGGCGAGTGGACCGAGTGTCTGCGCAAGCCAGTGACGATCTCGGACGACTGGATTGAGGACGCGACCATCGGTCTGACGGCGTCCACGGGTGGTCTCGCGGACAACCACGACGTGATCTCGCTCAGCGTCTACGAGTAAGTGGCGAGACATAAGCTGGAAGTTGCGCTCCATCGTCTACCGTTCCAGTGTGCTGACAGCGAATTGTGTGATTGTTTCTGTGTAGCGACGTGCTGGACAACAGCCACTCGGACCACGACGAGAAGGTCAAGAACAAGACAAACCGCCACTTGGACGAGTCGCTGAATGAAGGTGACGCGGAAGCCAAGCTCACGCTGCTGAAGCGCAAGTACGAGCAGCTCATCGAAGACTTTGAGCACCAGTTCACGGCGCTGAAGGAGTCGACGGAGAACACGATCAAGAAGCTGCGCGACCAGGAGGCGGATGACACGCAGCGCATCCAGGAGCTGGAGGCGTGGGTCAACGGCAAGGTCTCTGATAAGGTCTCGGAGTCGCTGAACGAAGTCAAGGACCAGGTTGCGGCCAAGCTGAAGACAACTGTCGAGGAGACGGCGAAGAAGACCTCGAGCTGGAAGACGCCGTTCTTCCTGTTGTTGCTCGTGCTCGGTGCTCTGTTTGCCGGTGCGTACAAGAAGTACCAGGACCTGCGCAAGTCGCACTTGCTGTAGAGCCGCACCAGTCGAGTTGCAGACTATTGACAGGCAATCCAAAGTAGAAGCCGAAAGGAAACCGAGTGCATAAACAAAGTTGAACTCCGCGTAGTAGTACTGGAAGTGTGCGTCAGTGGCGTCTGTGCATGCTGAATGAAAACGTTTACTTGTACGATTGGGAACATGAAACTCTACGGAAGGGGGGGGGGGGGGGGG
>JAADVE010000599.1:0-16104 GCA_023334595.1 Pythium utonaiense
AGGCTCTGGGGTTGGAGCTGCAGTCGTCGGCGCTGGTGTCGTTGGCGCTGGCGTTGTGGGTTCCGGGGTCGGAGCAGCAGTCGTCGGCGCTGGCGTTGTAGGCGCTGGCGTCGTAGGCTCTGGGGTTGGAGCTTCAGTCGTTGGCACAGGCGTTGGAGTTACCGTTGAAGGCTCCAGAGTCGTGGGATCAGGGGTTGTGCTAGGCGATGATGTTCCAGCATTCACTGTTCCAGGCTCGAAGGCAGTCGGTGCTGGCGTGTCGCTCTGCGCGAAGACACTGCTGTGTGTGGCCAGGCACAACACCCCGCACACATACATCAGTCGGAAGATCGTTGGCACCCGCATCCTACTGGATCGAGATGCTGCAGTCGCGAACGACAAGGAGAAAGAGCACGTCTACAGACGCTGTCTACCGAGCCAAGAGGTCGGTGGAGGATACTCTCTCACGGACGTGAGAGGGTAAGAATGGGAATGCCAGTCTCATCCTTTGCTAGCTTTCGGGCAGGACCAGCTGACCGTTGCAGAAGTCTCTTCAGCTTCAAGCACGCATGTAATGGGTCATACACGGATCTTCACGAGTGCGCACCTCGTAGAGGCCTCCAGTCCCCAGTGTCCAGTATCCAGTTACGATCCACCGAAGGTTGCTCGAAGGCGCCGCGGCTGAACCGTTTTCATGTTGAAGTGCGTTTTATCCAATCAGGATCGTGATTTATAATATTTAGCCAATCAAAAGAGATTAATTTGAAGCGGCAGAAAGTGTCAGCACGCCCGCGCGATTCTTCTCCGTGTTGCCTCCGTTGCGGAGACTGCTTCACAGGAGCCGAGACCCGAGGCAATTGAGTGCGGAAGTGGGCCATCGCAGTGGATGTCGATCGTGAGCCCCGAGAAAACCCCCATGGCGTTTCGTGCGAAACCCATTAGGGTACGAGAGTACTGTGCGGCGTTGTCATGTTGCATGGAGCCAGAGGAAGGCTGCGTGACTGGTGTGGGATGCCACGGCGTCGATGGAACACGAGCCGAACCAAAGGCGATCAGATAGATGCGGAGGTGGACATGTATCGAGAGAAGGATGACGAGCTCTCGAACCCTACAGACGCTACGGAGGGGTCTCGGGTGTCCAGCGACGTGCACCCCGAAGGTCCTCCACTGAACCCCTGAGGTCGATAGGCGTTTCCTTCATGCATAGAGAGAGCCAGAGCCCAGGACGTCGTGTCTTGTCCGTTTGGAGGTTTTGTCCTGCGCTGCACTTCTGGAAATGCGATCGCGAGGCTGAGTCTCCGGATCTAAGTGCCACCAACAAAAACCAACGCCAACAAAACAGCCAACAAAAGAAGACGACTACCAACGACAAAACACCAACAAAACACAAAACAAAAACAACAGTGTGGGGCAATGGTTTTGTATATTTCACGGTTTGCCTATGCTAAATTTCGCGTTAGTACTCCTTGAGCGTCAGACGCGGCACGATGTTCATGGCCTGGAGCTCCTGGAAGAGCAGCTTACAGGCGTACGGAATGCGGATGCTCACGACCTTCTCCTCCGACTTACAGTACTGGCACCAGCCTTCGTAGCCCAGCATACGACAGCCCTGGCACACGTCGGCACTGAACGCATCACTCGAGATCATCAGACGCTCCATGAGCAGCATGCTCGCGCCGTAACCAATGAGACAGTCACGCTCCATCTCGCCCAGACGCAGACCACCGTCGCGCGAACGACCTTCCGTAGGCTGGCGCGTCAGCACAGCACGAGGACCGCGAGCACGAGCGTGCATCTTGTCCATGACCATGTGCTTCAGCTTCTGGTAGTAAATCGGACCCATGAAAATGTAGCAGAGGATCGGTTCGCCTGTGATACCCGACGTCAGGTAGTCCTTGCCGGCGTAGTTAAAGCCGTTCTTGACCAGCTCTCGCGAGCAATCGAGCACGTTGTCGGCCGAACCGTACTTCTCACCGAAGGCGGTACCGTAGGCACGGCGCCCATTGAGCACACCAGCCTTACCAGCAATCAGCTCGATCATCTTGCCAACAGTCATTCGACTTGGGAAACCGTGTGGGTTCATGATCAGGTCCGGACAGATACCCTGGTCGTTGAACGGCATGTCTTCCTGGGGGCGGATCGTACCGCACACACCCTTCTGTCCGTGTCGACTGCTGAACTTATCACCGATCTCGGGGCGACGCGTCTGGCGCACGAGCACCTTGACGAGGAAGTGGTTCTGCTCTGACGACGTGAGCAACACCTTGTCCACGTAGCCTGGGATAGGTCCCTTGTACGTTGTCGGAGCTGGAGAGTAAGTCACGTCCAGTGGGTCACGGCCATCAACCGAGTCGTTGAACTGTGTAGGCTGCTCCTTGTTGATCATGATCGCACCGTTCTGCACGATACCACCCACACGACTGATACCATCAGCATCCAGCGACGCGAACTTGGCGTTGCGGAAGCCCATGCCAGCTCCAGCACCTGTGGACACGAGGCTGTCGAAGTCTGGTGGGCCGACAATGCGGTCGTACGAGCCGTTCGCGTACTTCTTGATCATCGTCTGGTATTTCTTGAAGACCATACAGCGACCGAAGCCACGATCCAGCGACGCCTTGTTGAGGACGATGGCATCTTCGATATCATAGCCAGAGTAACTCATCACAGCGACAGTGGCGTTCTGGCCAGCAGGGACGTTGTCGAAGTTGACGAGATCCAGCACGCGGGTCTTCACCATCGGCATCTGTGGGTACACCATCGTGTACAGCAATGTGTCGATACGCTCGTACTGGTTCATGGCGATCGTTCCGATCGCTTGCTTACCCATTGCACACTGGTACGTGTTACGTGGCGACTGGTTGTGGTGTGGGTACGGGATCAAACCAGAGACGACGCCGAGAATCGTCACGGGATCAATCTCCAAGTGCGTTGTGCGCTCGCCGATCTCGCTCTCGTGCAACGCGACGAGACAGTTGTTCTCTTCGTTCACATCCACGTACTCGACACAGCCTTCGACGATAAGAGAGTGCAGGTTGCGCTTTCCAGCTTGGAGTTCGTCCAAGTGGCGTTGCGTGAGGCGCGTTCGGTGCGTAACTGGGTCGATAAGCAGCAGTGGACGACACACGCGACCGCCGTCAGAGGCAATGTAGACAACCCGCTGAACGTCGTGCATCATCACCGACACAAACTCTCCGATCAAACCGGCACGACGGATACGGCGAAGACGCGTCACAAATGTGCGCGGGTTCACGTGGGTGCCGATAATAACACCGTTGAGGATGACGAGGTATGTGGAAGCGTGGTTGATCTCCTCACCCGAGCTGAGCGACACGTCAGTTACACCGAGATCGAAGCAGAGACGTTTAATCGGCGCGGCTTCGTCATCGGACGTCACGTGGCACAACAAAGCCAAGTTCTTGACGAGACCGCATGCCTCACCTTCAGGTGTATCGGCTGGACAAAGCATACCCCACTGGGACGGCTGTAAGGCACGTGGACCGGATACCTTTCGCGTCTTCTCGAACTGGGACGAAATACGTGTCATCATACCAAGCGCCGACATGTACGAGAGGCGGGAGAGCACGTGTGTGACACCGGCGCGATCCATACGGAATCGCTTCAGTGTCCAGTTACCCGTGGAGAGGGCGTGATAGAAACCCTGTGTGATGGTGTCGGTACGGATGCACTTCAGAATGTCGAAAACAGAAGCGCGGTTCGGCTTGCTGAGCACCATGTCGGCCTGACGCTTGAGATCGCTGTTGAAACGCTTGAAGAGATCCTCAAACAACAACGACAGCAACTGGCCAGCGAGTTCGAGACGCTTGTTACCGTAGTAGTCTTTGTCATCCAGCTGCGTGCGGTCCTTGTCTGTGACGATGATACGCCGCACAATGTGGCCAACGTAAATGCACTTAAGACGGAAGTTGTAGTCCTCACATGGCACGTGGTTGAGTACAAGGTTGGCGAGCGCAGACCGCGCGGCGTCTGCAAGCGAGCGGTCCTGCTGGTGGTTGCTGGTCCCACGGTGGCGCGCGTTGCCGCTCATCGCACCGGCCTTGGTGATGGCGTTCATCTTGGAGCCGATGTACTCGAGCGCCTGGAGCTGCGTGAACACCTTCAGGTCTGACGCCTCTTCGAACGACGCCGTCAGCGCGTCCGAGATATCCGACTCGCTACCGATGAGCGACACGATTTCCTGGTCGCTCTCCATGCCCATGCCGCGCAGCACGATGACGATGGGGATGTCGCTGCCGAACGAGTTGGACTTGAGGTACACGCGGTTCTTGTTGATAAAGATGTTGGTGCGAGACTTGCGCTCGTGCGTGGACGAGGTGATGCTGGCGCAGACGTTCTGCTTGGCGTCTTCTTCGATGATCACGCGGTTCTTGGACAGCTGCTCGTGGATGAGCACGACCTTCTCGACACCCTTGACGATGAAGTATCCTCCCGGGTCGTACGGGCACTCCTTGAGCTTGGCCAGCTCGGCTTCGCCCTTGTCTGTGAGCACGCAGTTGGCCGAGCGCAGCATGATCGGGATGCGGCCGATGAGCACTTTGTTGTTGGTCACGATCTTGTTGCCGCGGCGGTAGCGCACGCTCACATACACGGGCGCGGCGTACGTGCGGTCACGCAGGCGGCACTGGTGCGGCGTGACCGAGGACGACACGAACGCCTCTTCCTCGATGGACGGCGAGCCGATGTGGATGTCCGTGTACTGGAGGAAGAACTTGGGGTCTGCGTCGCTGCGCACCATGTTGTTGGCCTTGGCGCGCACGATGTTCTTCATGTCCACGCTGGTGAAGTAGTCGAACGAGTCGATGTGCTGCTTCACGAGCCCGCGCAGCTGCAAGAAGTAGGGCAGCAGCTTCCACTTGTCTTCCACGTTCTTCACGGGCCGCTCCAGCTCCGCGAGCGACGCGGCGGACATGGGCACGTCGGCGCCATGCGCGTGCGCCAGAGGCGGCTCCGCGGCCGCGTGGCCCATCGACGGAGACGGCGCCATTCGCGGACGGATCTGCAGCTCCCTGCCACTACTGGTGGTGGGCGGGCGCGACTGGAAGTTGCCTCGGAAACCACCAGGCGACAAAGGGTGGCTGGGTGGGTCCCACAAAACGAGGGACCGTTGGGGACAGTGGCGTCGAGTGGACCACACACATTGGAGGCACGACGGAGTTGTGGGGATGTGGACCACACCAGACAAGGACGTGACGTCCACCACGTCAGCAACGCGAGCGCTTCAACGTGGACAGGTTGTCACGGTGGGCGGGGCTTGTGGACTACGATGTCCTGCAGCGAACAGGAAGACAATGATAAATGATCGACTAGAGAGCCACTCACTACTTGTGCTGGTCGTTCCTGTCTTCAAGGTGTCGTATTCGGTTGCCTCACGCAGTTCGTTTCGGATGTCCTGTGACGTAGGCTAGGTGAGACCAAGGACATGAGAGGCAGGTTCTATTCTGTTGAGTCCTCGACACATCGACTGGGCTACTCGGCTGCGTGGGAGCGTGTCGGCGTTGCCTCAATGAGCTCCATCGCTGATCGAATCTGTGACATTGGTGACGAAGTTGATGCTGCTGCGAATGCCGGTATCCAGTCGACTTCCGAGACGATCATCACCAGCTCTTCCTGGGCTCCATCGAACAAAAAGCGCTGAACCACCGCGCAACTCAGAGTGGGAGACAGGCGGAGTCCCAGTCGCTGGGAATGAGCGAGCGAATGCACTGAGCTGTGGAGCTCCAGTTGAGCACTCACAAGAACGGATTCGCCGATCCAAGATTTGTGAAGAGATTGTAGGTGCAGCCCAAAGATGTCAAACATCAAAGAGTACCCTTGCCAGACGTCGAAGAGCTCGTCCAGCGTTGAGAAGCGTTCGTACTGGAGATCGACTATTGTGTCTACGGGTCGTGGGCATAGATTCCTGCTGGCACTACGCCCCACGGCTGCAGCACGGTTGAACTGGACGTAGAAATCTCGGACGACGTCGAGCGGGACTGACGAGTGGGCTGTCTTCGGTGACTTCTGGTTGATCTTGGTACGCACTTTGTTTCTGGTCAGCGTCAATGCTTGGATCTCCGACCTGAGCGCGCCGATTTCGTGGTCTACTTGCTGTTCAAAGGCGCGTTTACGCTTTCGGTAGTTGGCTTGATTCACTCGACACTGCTCTTTACGGCGCGCCTTCTTGAAAGCCACCACTTCCTCCGGCGTGAGACCCTCGGGAACCGCAGCATCCCCGCTGTGAGAAGATTCTTGGTTTTCGTCGGCGTCGTCGTCCAGCCGGCGAGTGATACGTGCGTCCGCGCAGCATTCGTTCTGGTGGCCTCTCGCGCCTGCTATCTGCGCACGCTGGCGGGCTCCATCCGGCCAGTCTGGCAGGCGCGTTCGCGCCGTGGGCTTGATAACGTAACTCGCCGAATTCGTCTCACGGACGTTCGTTGTTGTCGTCTCATCCGTGGTCTCAGGTGGACGGCGCGCTGCAGCGTCGTGTTCGTCGCGATCGCCAGCCAGATGCTCGATCATTCAGTCAACTGTGCGTGTATGTCTGTGTCGCACGAGACGTCTTGCCTACGTGCGAGAAGGAAGGGATCGTCGGGAGGCGACTGCGAGGGCTTCTGTTCGCACGACTTGCTATCACTGTGTGCTGGTGCCACGACGGTGGCGATCTGTTGCTGCAGTGGGCTGGGCAGTGATCGATGGTCACAATAACGAAGAGCTCACTTGGCCCACGAAACAACAACAGGACACGAGCTGTAGAGCAGTTGCTGCCTTCGCCATGGGAGGATCCAGCGCCGCTGCATAGAAACGCGCAGGGTTTGGGACCGTCGTCTCCGCCGAGCGATGATCGCGGAAAGCGAGTTTTTCGTAAGCCGCAGCTCGTATTACGGTACAGCACGACGCTGTCCAGCGAGAAGCGCGCTCCATTCACAAACGCACACGCACAACACCGCTGGCGCTCCTCCGACCGTGGGTTCACGGTCCCATGCGTCGCGCTCGATTGGTTTGTAAAAATACGAAAGAGCGTCTTGGAAGGTTTGTGCGGCTATTTTTGGAAGCTTGACTCTCGCCATACCAACGATGAGTAAGGTTATTTAACGTCCACCTATCCCTAATCGACATTTCAACAATTTCCCTGTCCATCGCAGCAATCGATGCGACTTTCGCGCAGTAGATCTGACTCAACAAGTGCGATCGCTTCTCCATGTCCTACGAGATCCTCTCTGTGATGTTATCTTACGGGCACTTGGTGGGAAAAGGACACTCCGCGCCGTCGCGCATTCGTGTTCATGGATTCGACTCGCACGAACCGAAGCGTCTCCGTCCCCGATTCTCACGCGGCCTTTCACCTGTGGCCTGAAAGTCGGCAGATTTTGAGCGCAGCGCGGCCGCTTACACATTTGTTGCCGTCAGTTGAAGTAAGAGAATTTAGAAGGATCATCTCATGGATCCCGCCAGCCAGCCAGTCGTAATACTACGTACAAGTGCTCACGCCGTGGGGCCCACTCGGTTCAATCATGAGCGCGTGAGCGGAGGTTGTGGCTTGACCGATAACGTACGCGACACGAGAGAAGGTGCACATCCCATCGTTGTGGGTGGGGCAGCTGGTGACGAAGCCAACGGTTGTGCCGGTATTCACGACCAGCCTTAGTTCTTCTTCTTTGTATACTAAGACATACAGGGACTCAGTTTTACGCACTCTCTGGTCCGTTTTACGGATGGCATGCGTCCACACACCTGTAGCTCACGAGCTCCGAGAAAGGCCAATTCCCATCGCATCTCACAGCTTCCCCACCAGCAAAATACAAAATGGGACGGTAGTGTCGATCGCCCTAGCCCCGTTCACGACGCCGATGGCAACCTCCCATGAAGTGAGGAGCGCAGATGTGCAGGATCGTCCGCACTGAACTGAAGTCGCTGGATCTTCAGCAGGCCGCCCCACACACACAGCACACTCGTGCAGTCTCCATTCGCTGTCCTGACGTTGCGTGCTTATCCTCAGTCTCTTATCCAGTTCACTCCCAAACGTCCGTGGCCGTCAGTTGTGCATTCTGGAGGGGCGAGTGGGGAGACATCGATGTTCACGGGGGCCGCCGGCAATGCACCCATGCGGGCCGCAATCACGCTTCACCATGGTGATACAGCAAGTGTTTTGACACGACAACGCCTCGAACCTCGCGCACCCCCTCGTGAGGAAGTTTGGGTGTGCGCATGCAAGGCTAATCGCGCTGGTCCAATCGAGTCGAGATGATGAATGACCAGAAACGTCCACTCGAGAATTCGAGAACGTGCAATGGCAACGCGAATGATCAGCTGCGTGGTCACGTGGCGACATGCAGTCTCCCTATTGTGTTCGACATGACTCGTCTCGCTCTGCAGGCATCCAGTGCCATTGCAACAACATTTATTGCTACATGTACGGGTGAAGAGAGTCATCTCCAACGATCGTCAAGGACCTCGACTCTAGGCATCGGCAATCGTCGTCGTACACATGAATCGGTACGACTCCAACAACGCATCGCGCTACCGAAGAGGTTGCCACAACCGATGAGTTCGTCGTTCGTACTAAACGAATGAATGAATGAGGCTGAACATGATCCTTCGAAAATAACTCTGTTAACCCCGCAGAGGCAGCACTCGCACCGGTACACGAGGCACCGAACGAGGGTCCACAGGACGCTTCACGTGCGCTTCGGTACCGACACTGCTCGCTTCTAAAGAAGTCGACGTCTCATCGTGCACCTCGCGGATTTCGTTGCTTCGCACGCATGTGTGAAGTGGAGAGGGTTCACCTGTGGACAGAGCACTCGTTGAATCAAGTCAAACCGACTTGACCGCGAGTGGAGATCACGTGTCTACTACAGAACTACAGAACTTACTGAGGAGTAGACGCAAGTTGATCGAGCGTGCCACGCTCGCTAAGTGTGTACAACAACGAAGACTCAGCAGTCAGAAACATTTCGAACAGCTCGTAGTGGTGAATGCGTACGGAACCCCTGGGCCAAATGGAATCGCACCACCCACCGCAACTCGCGTCTCCTCTCCTACTACGCCTCGGCTCGCAGAGCAGCGGACGCCCTTGGTGTCTGCCACTGGAGGCATCGCTATCGTGCACACAACAAGATGAGGGACGCTGCAGAGGACGTCGCCATGGACGCGCATGCCAGCTCCCAGGAACTGCACCCGATCACGAGAGTCCAGCACTCGAGTATTGCTGTGCGTCTTGCCGGCGACTAAGCTCAGTGGTAGGTTTCACATCTCAGCACACACTTTATAGAGCACTCGGCCCGTGATTGAACTCTTGATAAGAAGCTCAATAGACCTCATTTCATCATCAGAAGCCAAAGAAATCCCTCGCACCCATCGGGCGGCCGACAGCACACACAGTATGTGGATTACCACACCAACCGCGCTCACATCGCCGAAGTACCTTACTGGTACGAACTAAAGTACACACCCACTGAGCACTCTGTATCCTGTTAAGACTCCTTGTTGAACTTGCCTCCTCCAGTCGACGAAGTGTCAAAAAGACTTGACAAGGGACTGTCGCTGTTGTGAGCAGCCTGCTTAGAGCAGTGTGCCTTTGGCGGTCTGACTGTGTGCCCAGATCTCTCACTCGCCGACTGGATAACAAAACCGAGATAAATGCAGGGGGTGGACCAAGCCCTGGGACGATAGATAGGTGCAGTCTGTGGTTGATACGTGGTCGGTATCGTGTTTAATCGTCTCTTGTCACGATCTTCCCGCCCAACAGATCGATGCGTTTTCTCAGAGGCGACTAGATCGCTCTCCCCTTCAGATCGCACGTTGAGGCTGGAAGTTGATGCGGACAACGAACACCCAGTGGTCGTGATGGCATTGATGATGCTGTTGACGCAGTGGGTTGGTGTACATTTACAACAAGAGAGCGGATACAGTCGCCACTCTCTGAGCTGAACTACGTCTTGCTGTTTCCGCATCATCGTGGCTCTGTCACTTGGATACAGAGATCAAGACCACTCGCTTCTTCTTCTTCTGTGGCGTCGTGGTGTCCGTCGCCCCAGGCGACTCCGCCCTCTTCCTCTCATCGGCACCGTTGTTCGACCTGATCCTCTCTTCGATTCGCGCGTACTTGAAGTAGAGTAGCGGTCTAATCACGTCCGAGCTGTTCGCTCTGCCACGGTGCCACACTCGGTAGTCCATGACCAGCGGCGTGCCCGCAGCCACGTAGTGCGTCACGCTCTCCAGCTCTTCGTAGTCGTCAAACGACGTGCGGCGACGGCCGTCGTCGTGGAACTGCGAGCGCCGCTTCATCTCCGTGCCACCAGTTTCAGGTGTGATATCCACGAGTGGAACGAACACATTGATGCGGTCAGCTACACATACACGCATACACACAGCAACTCAGTCACCCTGTCAGCTTGAAGTCTACTGCTCCTTAGCCCGAAGCTACCTGGCTCGTGACGGGTGAGATTGCGATGAACGCCATCTAGATGCCAGTTCTGGTCACGATCGCCAGGCCGCGCCAGAACGCAACCGATGTATTCCAGTCGATAGCTGACGCCCTGGGCGTCCTTCGGCTTCGCTTCGTCCACCGCCTGCCGGAAGACGGCGTCCACGACACTCCTCCACTGCGTCTCTATGGACGTCAGGAGCTTGACGTCGACCGTATCAACACCAGCAGTGAGCTCCTTGTCCACAGGCACATTGGTTGCCACCATACTCGCCAACTGCATGTCGATGCGGCCGCCCTTGCGCACGTAAAATCCAGGGATCCGCTCAGAATTGGCTTCGTCGTCGAGGTCAATTCCGCGCTTCTCGACGACCGCCATGTACTGCTCGTAGCGCTTGAGAACCGCTGTCTTCACTGCAGCGAGTTGTTCTTGCGTCAGCGCATACATCGTAGGATCTAACGCCACGAATCCGTCCTCATGGAACACGCGCGCGAGCGTCTCGCGCGACGCATCCGCGCCGGCATTTCCATTGGCAGACGCCATTTGCATTGAGGTATGAGTGTGTTAAGAACATCGTAGCAATGGCTTCGGTATGGTATGCAACAGTTAACTGATATGGATGGCTGCCTTTCTCGCGTGGAGCTAGACTGCGTTGAGCTGGTTCGATGTGATGGCCTGTGCAGACCCCGTATCCTCCGACTGATGAGGCTCCTGCTCGTGCTTTCCACCTGCGTCTTCGTTCGATGAAGAAAGCGACGACTGGCTGTGTCCTTCACTGTTCGAGGCGACGGATTGCTCCGCGAGCATCGTAAGGCGGAGCTGCTGGAAGATGTGGAACAGCAAGTTGAGCGACAGGAACTTGCCAAGCACCACGCACGCAAACTTGCGACCACGGACGCAGCCTTGCCAGTCTACGAGCTGCTTGATGCACGTATCCAGGAAGATCTCCAGCTGTGGTGGCCGTGCATCGACGTCGTCAGCAGTGGTGAAAACGAGCGGTCGCTTGGGGAACGGCACGCTCTTGATCGTCTTGCGGATTTGTGAACACCCAGCGCAACACGGATGGCGCAGCGTCTTGTAGAAGTCAAAGTCAATAGATGACGACTCGCTCAGGTTCGGTCGCGCACCGTCGACGTGGCAGCGCTTGAGTGTCTTGAGTAGACGCTTACGCAGCAGATAGAAGCTGTTATAGCGTTCAGTAACGCGGAGTTGGAGCTGAAGTTCGGGGCAGTTGACGTCCATAGCGTAGCGTACATGGCGTGCCTCCGTTGCACTCTGCACGACAAAGAGTCCTCGAAACGCTGCGTACTGTGTGGTCTGAGCCGCACTCGGCTGTGGCATGCGGATCATCGACGTACTAGCGCTACTCGCGAGAAGCTGCTTCTTGATCATGGCCTCATCGTCCTGCACGATTCCCGGCGTGGGATCTGTGCTCGGGGCCATCGTGACGACGTGCGTTTTGCTGTTCTGGACTGGTGCGTCGACGGAAAAGCCTGGAGGGATCATGGCCTTGGTTCACAGTCGCTGGGGGTGGCGGAATATCCTGAAATACGCGGACGGTCTCATGTGCATGCATCTTATCATAGCAGACCTAGAGATCCAGACCAGATGCAAACGGAATAGGTTCATTGAATGTATAGCACAGCCATGTGTGTGCGGTGCATGGCTGCTGCCTGGGCGGCTCTGCGAGAGGCCTGACGCTGTCTGCCAGGCGCCACCGACAGCTGGAGAGACTCCTCTGCCTCTCACTGGCGTCTTCTTTCCATACCAGTTCCTTCGTGCTTCTTCAACCGACGACCGTTGCGAATAGTGCACTGCAGGATGCCACGTTCCGCCCCTTCAGCTTAGACAACAGCAGCACCATCGACGCTGAGAAGATCGAGACTCGAGTCGATCGTCACGCTTACGCCGAGCGGAAGAGTGAGGACTGGGTCTGTGTGGCCGATATCCACGCCGTACAAAATGGGGAAGCTGGTGTCGCGTGTGTGGTACTTGATCAGTCGCTTAATCTCCTCTACATCCACTTCCGAGTGGGCAAAAACTCGACCGACGACGAGCCCTGCGATCTTGCGGAACGTACCATCGACTCGCAGCGCACCCAGCACCATGTTGATGTTGCTGAGCGACATGCCTTCATCGAACTTCTCGCCCTCTGGAGTCTCCAGTAGCAGGATAGCTCCAGTGAGATCGGGCATGAATTCGGTGCCCCGGACGTTCAAGAGCACAGGCAAGCATCCACCCAAAAGCGTGCCGCTCGCACGACCAGCTCGCAGCCACTCGTAGCCAGCGTTTGGCTTCATCTTGTTGATGTAGGTCTCGTCCGCACGAGTGAACCAGTTCGCTGTCTTGTCGTCCGTCCACTCGGCTGATGGTGCGATGGGTCCGATGGGTTTCGTCTGTGTGGTCGCTCTCCAAAAGTGGTCCATCGTGTAGGACAGCGCAGTGGGAAACTCGCCAAACTGGCAGATCGCACTCGGTCCGTAGAACGACACCATCTTTGCCTTCGCTTGCAATGCGCAGTGCAGTGATGTGATGTCGGAGTAGCCCACGAAGATCTTGGCGTTCTGTCCAATAGCGTCAAAGTCTAGGTACTCCAGCAGCTCGTGGCAGTTGAAGCCGCCGATCGTGCACACGATCGCTCTCACTTGGGGGTCTAGAAACGCATCCATGAGATCGGCTGCGCGCGTGATAGCGTCGGCCGAGCCGTAGCACGGATACTCTCCGCCGTAGATAGATGCATCAAGCGTCTTCTTATTCTGCTGAACGAGAAGCGCGACGTTTTCCTGGGGCGTGCGAGCCACCGACGCGTAGATCTTCACCTTGTAGCCGCTGGCTTCCAGCAGCTGCGTGGCTTTCTGCAGGCGATGCGGCACATGGGCGGCCAGTCCGGACGCCGGTGCCACAAACGCGATCGTGTCGCCTGGTTGGAGGGCGTGTGGGCGCGTGGGCGGGGCCATGGCCGGCAGTTGTCGAGTGGAGCTGTCCATGAGCTGGAGATCCCAACCCGTCGAATCTGCGACGTGTGTGGGTCGACCCATCCGTCCACAAGAACATGTGGGTGGAAGGCCAACACGCCACCGTGGATTTCTGGACTGGCCGGCATCCAGTTTACCCAGTTTACCCAGTCACACAGCTGGCCAGCTGATCCACAGCTCAGAAATGTGTTTATTCTCATCTAAAACGATGGTCTGACCGCGACGTTTCCTAAAACGCAGCTAAAACCGAGTGAGACGTCGCGCAGTGTGAACCCAAGTTGCGGCGTATTAACGGAATCAGATGGAGGACGCTCCTCCACATGGAGGAGCAGCTCCTCTAGTCCTTGCTCCACTCGTCTTCCAAGCTTCACACTCACCACTGTCTGCGCAGGGATCTCTGCATTGCTTGCACTTGACCTTCCCAGTCACTCGTAATCCGGCTCGGCGTGCAGCACCTCTCATCTCTCTCTCTCTCCTGACTCTGACGGCGCCATGGTCTCCGTTGTGCTCCCCTTCGACCTCCGCATCCAGACGCCGGACGCGTCCTCGCTTCCAGTGGCGCTCGCAGCCCTGGGCGGCACGCTGCTGGCCTACAAGCTGCTCTTCCCATCGACGCCCGCGCACGAACGCTACGCGTCGGCCCACGGCCTCACGGGCGTCAAGCCGGCGCGGCGACTGAAGAACTCGAGCGCATTGCTGGGCGACGTGGCCGAGATCCAGAAGAACGCGCAGCGCTTCCCGGACTGGGTGCTGGAGAAGGTGATGGAGTGCGGCGAGCAGCCGTGGCTGCGCGTGGTGCCGTCGCTGCCCGACATGATCATCGTGGCCACGCCGGAGCTGGTGGAGGACGTGACCAAGACGCAGAACGACGTGTTCGGCAAGGGTCCGCAGTCGCGCCGCGTGTTCCACGACCTCATCGGTGACAGCTATTTCTCGCAGGACGGCGCCAAGTGGTTCCACCAGCGCAAGACCTCGTCCAAGTTTTTCACCACACGCATGTTCCGCGACGTGGCCACCGAGATGATTAACAAGCACGCGGAGCAGGTCTTCGACGTGCTCCGCGCCGCTCAGGACACACAGCAAGAGGTGAACCTCTCGCAGCTCGTCCACCAGTTCACGCTCCAAGCCATCGCGGAACTGGCGTTCGGCTTGAAGATGCAGATTGTCGGCAGCGAGGAGGACCACCCGCTGGACGCGGCGCTGGACGGCGCGTTCCCGCAGGTGCTGCGACGTGTGCAGATCCCGGCATGGGTGTGGCGTGTGCAGCGCTACTTCAACGTGGGCGAGGAGCGCACGTACAAGGGTATCACGGATACCATCCGCGAGCACGTGTCCAAGATGGTGAGCGAGAGTCTGGCGCAGAGCCGCGAGGGTGAGCGCAAGGAGGCGGCGACTATGGTGGAGTTGTTCATTCACGCCATGCAGGACGGCGAGGGCGAGTTCTCACCGGAGCTGCTGTGCGACATCGCGATCATGTTCACGATCGCTGGTCGCGACACGACCGCCGACACGATCAACTGGATGTTCCTCATGCTGAGCAAGAACCCGGACGTGGAGGAGAAGATCCGCGCCGAGCTGTGGGAGAAGGTGCCGGACTTGATGAGCGGCAAGGTCTCCAAGCTGGAGATGGAGCAGACGCACACGCTCTACTACATGGAAGCCGTGATCAAGGAGACACTGCGGCTCTACCCCGTCGTGCCGCTGAGTATGCGCCAGGCAGAGCGTGACACCGTGCTGGTCGACGGAACGTTCGTTCCTGCAGGTTGCACCGTGGGCATCTCGCCGTACGCGATGGGTCGCCTGACCAGTGTGTGGGGAGAAGACGCGAGCGAATTCAAGCCGCAGCGCTGGATTGACGAGGCCACGGGCAAGCTGCAGACCGTGTCCTCGTACAAGTTCTTCAGCTTCCATGCAGGACCACGAGTGTGTATCGGTATGAACCTTGCGATGCTCGAGATGAAGCTGGTGATCGCTGCGATGCTCAGCCGCTTCCGCTTGGATGTGGCCCCTAATGATGGCAGCTACAAGTTCTCAGCGAGTCTGCCACTCAAGAACCCTCTCAAGGTGCTCGTGCGACCAGCCAAAGCTCCAATCCAGTAGACTGAGCTATAGTACAACACTGAAGTAGGAAGACATGCGTTTGTAAGCTAATTCATTCGTTCGTTGACGTTGCCTCAGAGTGTCGAGTGAACTCGCTGAAGCGCCAGACTACTCCCGGTGGTGGCTGTCCTGGAGATGATTCTCTCACCCAGTGGACCCAGTCGACTAGGCTCCTTGCATGAGACAACGTGGTAGCGAACTGTCAGCAACAGTCCGGGGAAACGATCATGGCAACGCGCTAACTTGCGGGAGCCGTCGCAGAGTGGATACGTGCCAGCAAAGGATTCTTCAGCGTCATCGTAGCTAGCATCTTGTAGCTGCCATCGTTCGGAGCGAGCTCCAAGCGGAAACGGCTCACCAGACCCGCCAGCACCAGCTTCATCTCCAACATTGCCAGGTTCATGCCCACGCAGATGCGAGGCCCAGCAAGGAAGCTGAAGAACTTGAACGGCGAGATCACGCGGAGCTTGCCTGTGTCTGGATCGATGAACCTCTCTGGCTTGAACTCGAGAGCGTCCTCGCCCCAGATACTCTGCAGTCGCCCCATGACGTATGGCGTCAGACCCACCATCGCATCCTTGGGCACGAACGTGCCGTCCACAAGCACAGTGTCCTGATCAGCCTGA
>JAADVE010000600.1:0-16104 GCA_023334595.1 Pythium utonaiense
GTGCAGGGTCGACTCCTTCTGGATGTTGTAGTCCGACAGCGTGCGGCCGTCCTCGAGCTGCTTGCCGGCGAAGATCAGGCGCTGCTGGTCTGGCGGGATGCCCTCCTTGTCCTGGATCTTCTGCTTCACGTTGTCGATCGAGTCGGACGGCTCCACGTCGAGCGTGATCGTCTTGCCCGTCAGCGTCTTCACGAAGATCTGCATGTTGGATGTGTTGGTTGTGTTGGTAGTGTTGGTAGTGTTGGTTTCGTTGGACAGGTCGTCTTATGCCTTCCGCGTGAAATTGAAGAGTGAGCACACGAGAAGGCGGCGTTTGACGTTGGCGTTGGTTTTTTTTGGGTTGGTTTCCTGGGGTTTCTCTGGGAGAAGTGAAACGAACCAAGATGACGGAGAAAGAGCGACAGGGACCTGCGACAGGTGTGACAGATTATATATAGCAAGAGCTTATCTGCCGATGATACCATACGAACTATTGGAAAGACAAGTTTGCGGAATTTAAATGGGTAGAAGGTGTGTTAGAATCGGCTTTGTGACCATCACTCAAAACACGGAAGAGTGACAATCAGAGTGTACGTGGAACGTCGAGCTGTCTGTCTGGAAATTTCGAGATGGCCGTTGGGTGAGATTCATGATAATTGATAACCAGATCAGATATCAACAATGAGAGAGTGTAGCCATATTGGCACATGGCTACATCAGGTCAGGAGCCAAGTTGCTTTGGGTCACGTGTGTTCACTCCGATATTACCCGACGGTATGTTTTCTATTCCGAGCATGAACGTTGCCATCGATAATTCCCACCACATCAGTGACTGATCTTGTATCACTATCGTTGTCATGGAGGTCAGCTCATCCCAGGGCTCACGGCGAATCGCCCCGGCCCCCGATCCCGCGAAGGCCCGTGAAGCCTTTCGCCTCGGATCGCGGCGTGGATCTCATCGCGGCTCATCGTTCGCTTCTTTGTTTCGCCAGCGCAAGTCATCATGGCGTCGTTCAGCGATCCTGGTCAGGCGCATGTTGGAGCTGAGTTCCATCAGTAATGGGGCGGCGTTGTTCTGCGCCATTTTGTATGGCACTGCGAATCCCTTCCTCAAATCGTACACAGGCGACGCCACAACAAGAGCAGCAGGTGTCCAGGGCACAGCCACGATGATGGCCTTCTATTTGCCGTTCTCTGGGATGATTTGTTCGTGCGCTCTCTTCGCATTCTTCATCCGGGGGCGTTTCCTACGGTCCGAAAACGAGTCTGTGCCTTACCGGCCACTGACGTTCACGCAGAGTTGGCGGATCGCTGTGAGACTCACCTGGAAGCTCGCCATCACAATGGTTATTTTGTCTGTTGTCGTGACGCAAGCTCTGTTTGCTGTCGGCTTTCCAGTCGTGAAGTACAACCTCCATTCTCACATTGGCATGGGCGGAGTGGTCATCCACTCTGTCCACGCGATTTCTCAGATGGCGCGTTTCAGACAGACTCGCACAGGCAGTCTCACGGTTCCGGTGCATGTTCGCCGATGGTCAGGCACTCCACCGAGCGCTGATCTTGAACCGATGCAAAGACTGCATCGAAACCTACGAGTGGGCCTGGCAAATGTCTTCCCTCCGCTACTGGCAGCCGTCGCAGGGATGCAGTACGTCGCTCTGGGAAGAACTCTGAATCTGGAAGATCGCCAAGCGATTGCGGCTTTCGCCATGGGTAGCCTGCTGCTCAAATTCTTCCTCCAAGTCGTGGCGAAGTTGGTTGCAGTAAAAGCCAAATCAGCTAGTGACAATATCCGCAATCGGCTCTACATGATCCTCTCGCCCATTCTCATCATCGATATCTCTTTGCGCCTGGCGATGCTTCGACTGAGTGGCAACACATCCTCTTTATACGTCGGCTCAGCCTTCCTAGGCGTGACAGAGATTATCATTCGCATCCTCACCGTTCTCTTTGACCACGCCGTGATCGTGATTGCACGACGGAAGGTCGAGCGTAAAAAGCGCGAGCTATTGCTACAGCAAAACTCGTCGTCTTTGCTCAGTGTGTTGCCTCGACGAGCAGTGGCTCCATCAGGAGCCCTCACGGAAGCATGTGAGAAGGCTCTCGTGCTGCTAGACACCGAGTTCGAGACGTGGAAAGGCAGACACTTGCACCTCTGCGCCGTTGAGGTCATGGCGGAGATGGTTGCCGAGTACTGCAGCATCGGCTTTGCGTGTATCTACATGATCGTGCTACACGACAACCCTGCGTTCGATTTGGGCACCAAGGTTGAGGTGCATACGACACGTGACTGGACGCAGCTAGTCGCGACTCAGCTCAAGCTCTACATTCTGCAGATAGTGATCGAAGTGTGCTCGGATGTCATTTGCGGTTCGTTTGAGATGCACATGGGCATTCACGTCGATGAAGCGTTTGAGAAAGGTGAGCTCACGTATATCCAATGGACGGTGCTTGTCGTAGCCATCCACGCCGGTGGCCTTTCACTATCGAGCCTACTCACAACAGGCGAAGTCAATGACTAGCTAACGAGCCTCACGTAGCAGAGTTCAAAGCCACTACTTGAATACAATGGCATGATCACTAGCAGCGTCCACGCTCAGTAGTTCTGCCCACTTGAGTTGCTGTTGGCACCAGATGAGCCAGGGAAGTTGAAGGGAACCTTGGCAAAGTTCTGCATGGTCTGCATGTTCTTCTTGAGACTCTCAGTCATATCCGTCATCTTGCCTTCCATCTCTGCGATCTTGGTGGTCGGGCGGCGTTGCATTCCAAGCGTTTCCATGTATGCAACCTGTTCGCTTTTCTTGATTCCCTTCACGTTCATGATGCTCTGGAAGTCGTCGGCATTCCCATCAGGCCACATGATCTTGAAGCTTTCCACGAGCATCTCGTTCGGAGTGCCGATGAGCTTGAGCACGCTCTCGACTTTCGAGATCTCGTGCGTCACGAACTTGGTGTAGCGAGCTGGAATGAGTGGCGATGGTGTCGTCGACGTCGAAGAGGACGAGTGGGTCTCTTGACCCAACACTGGAAGCTGCAAGAACAGCGTCTTCAGTGCGTACACATCCAGTAGCAACTGCTGGGTTGCGACTTGGTTCACACGGCGGCACTTGAGAACCGCCTGAAGAATCTTTGGTACACACGACGCGGCGAACTTGTCGTAGAAGTTGGTGAAGTACAAACTCGACAACATTTGACGGAGCACTGGCACGAATGTGCACAGCTTCTCGCCGATTTGAGTCACGTAGTTGCTCTCGTCGCCGACAGCCTCCCAGTTTTGCCAGTTCATTTTGGCGATCGAGTTTAGCTCGTCTTCCAGCAGCGTCTCCAGACCAGCAACGATGCACTTCATAGCAGCGGCACCGACGTCGTGGAAGACATCGATCTCTTGCGACAGCTCGATGGAATCTGAGAACGCCTTGTCGATCTTCGCACGGATGACTTCTTCCAGCGAAGGCAAGGTTTCGGCACAGTACTCAGCTGTGTTGATCACGAAGCACAGCTCTTCTTCTTGCTTCTCGCTGAGCTTGACCTTGATCGAGTTTTGTGCGTCGTGGTTCGAGCTACCACCAGCAGTAGTTGAAGTCTGCTGTGGAAGCTTCAGCAGCAATCGCTGCGAGTACAGTTGGAAACAACGCTTGAACTCAACGTGCAGGTTGAAGAACGTCTGACCGTTCGTGAGTGCGAGACAGCGCTTAACAGAGTTGCGGATGTACGCGAACATGTTGACAGAGCTGGAGAAAACTGGCAGCTGCCCGTTACGGTCCACGATCTCTTGGCTCATCACCTCATGGATCATTTGCTCCATGTTGCGACGCTCGAGTGCGACGTACGACGTCATAAACGGATCGAACGACTTGGAGATGAGACCCCGTAGAGTCGGCAGTGTCTCGTCGGACACGCCTCCAAAGAGATCACCACGCTTTTCCATCTCCGCCTCCAGCGCCTTGCGCTCGGCTTCACGCTTCTTCCGACGATGGCGGCGTTTGATTCCTTCGGCCGAGTGCGGATCAATCAGCTGACCTTGTTCATCAAATTCGTCTTCGTTGTCCGCACCGGAACCAGCACTACCCTCAAATCGGTCGGCGACATCTCGCTCGAACATTAACGTACGCTGCAGTGCCTTCAGCAGCGCCGTCACGTCCATCTCATCAGGCGACAGCGAGCCGATCTGAGCCAAGTAGTGTGCACGCGTGGTCTCGCAGAAGCTGAGACACATGCGGCGACTCATACGCCAGTGCTTCGGGAACACTTGGTCCATGCGCTCGTCAATGACCGAGAGCATGTGGTAGAACCACGGGTATCGCTTGTCGGCTTGCTGGAGCCCTGCACACTCGCCCCCGTCTCCAAATAGTCGTTCGTAGTTGGCGAGTTGCTCTGTACAGAACGACTGGATGAGCTTGTCGCGCGAGGGTTTCCCCAGTGCGTCAACGACTGCACACGCCGCCGATAGATTGGCAAACACCGCCTGTCGCTCTTCGTCGGTCGGGAAGTTCTCCTCCAGGTTATCCAGCGGTCCGATGGCAGCAAAGTCAGCAAAGATCTGTGCGCTGAGCTCATCCTGGAGCTCTCGCACGGTCTTGTGGAGCTCCACGATCTTGCTTACACTCGAGTAGCTGTCAAAGTGCGTGAAGAGCTGGTTCACGGCCTCCATCAGCGACGCGGCCTCCTTGTAGTTGCGCTGTGACGATACGAGCTCCAGCTGGTCGACAGCATTCACGAGCATGTGCAGCCGCTTGAGCGACGTGAGCGTAGTCTGCAGGTGGCGCTTGGCGTAGTCGAGCTGCTTGATGTCGCGACAGATCTCCTGCACCATGACTTCCGAGTGCTCGGCCTTGCCGCGGATGTCCTGGATCTTGTGGAAGAGCTGCTGCACCGCCAACTTGGCTTCCTTCAGGTCGGTCAGCGCCTGGTGCGCCGCCAGCGACTGCTCCTGCGAGGCCTGCGACAGCGCGTCGTCCAGCTCCTTCATGCGCACGCGCAGGCGGCTCACGAACGAGCCAATGTCACTCAGACTCTGCTCGTCGGGGAAGTTCCGGTTGATGAACTCCCGCGCGTCGAACTCTGGACGGTCCAGCACGTCCTCGGACGGCAGGAGCTACGCAAACAGCACCATACAAAACAGTGAGCTCTTCCCTCCTGCCTACGACGCGACTACACGGACCTGCGCGATGCGATCTTCGACTTTGGGCGGCAGCTTCAGCGCACTCACATCGGCGCCCGCCTTCCCCGCCTTCGCCTGCTTCTGGTTGCCGCTGGGCGTCTTCTTAATGCCGCCGAAGCGCATGAGCGTCTCCATCTCGCCGCCCCCCAATCTTCGCCTCCTCCGAATAACGCGACTGACTGCGGACCCGCTGCATGAAGAGATCATTCCCTCGGTATAGTGACTATACAAAACCCTAGATAGAAACGATAGAAACCCCTCTCGCGACGGTGTTGAAGTGTCTCTTGGTGACATAGTGACATCCGTCGGTGGGAAGACATGGGGAAATCCGCGCCCGTGGCGGCGCCGCGCTGGCGGCTACGCGTCCAGGCAGAGGGCGCGCAGCGCATCAAAGCTGCTAGCGGGCTCATGACCTTTGATGCGAAGCCGGATCCGTACGTGACGTTCGTGTTTGGCGGCGTGACGAAGCACTGCGAGCACGTCCAGGACGTGGAGCCGCTCGCGTACTTCGCGTGGCCGAACGCGGTCGCGGAGTTCGACGTGAAAGAGGAGAGCGAGCTGCTGCAGACGGCGTTGGTGGTGCACGTGAAGGACAAGGACACGCTGAAAGACCGGTACATTGGCGGCGCGAGCATTCCGCTGGCGCCACTGTACGCGACGAAGACCAAGGACGTACTGTGCCGGGGCAAGTTCTTCGTGCTGGAGTACGCAGACGAGAAGCTCAAAAGCAAGAAGGACTGTGGAGAGGTGAAGCTCACGATCACGGTTGTGGATACGATGGAGAAGCCCCGGGAAGCGCCGCCAGCAGCGGTGAAGGAGGAGACCAAGGCGGTCAAAGAGGAGACCAAGGCGGTGGCGAAAGCGGAGACGACGAGAGAGATGCATCCTGAGCAGAAGCCACTGCTACCAGTTGAGGAGAAGAAGCCAGAGCCTGTCGTGGTTGTAGAGCCGCCTCCTGTCGCTGCTCCAACAACGCCTCCTGCGGTCGTGGTCTCGCCTGACGTTGCACTGAAGACTCAAGAAGCGACTGTCGAAGCAGCAGCTCAACCATCAGAGGAGATTGCTCACGAGGAGCGGAGAACGAGTGTGCCGAAAATCACGACTCCACCGGAGGCCAAGGTTGCTGAAGCTGTGAGTAGGAGCGACGTGAAGGTGAAGGCGTTGAAGATTGAACTTGTGTCGGCTCGCAATTTGACGAGACCGACCAGCCTTGGCGCGTTGTTCGACCGCAAACCCGATCCGATGGTCACGCTTGAGTTCTACGGACACTCTAAGTCCAGTGTCGCACTAAAAGACGTCGACCTGAAGGCGCCCGTAGAGTGGAGCAACGCGTTCTTGGAGTTCGATTTGCCCAGCGCACCGCCGCCGGGGAAGCCACGCAAAGGCTGTGGTCCAATGGACCTCATCGTCCACGTCAAAGATGAGAATATCATGAAAGCGACCTACATGGGCGGCGGCAAACTGGATCTGAGTGAGCTATTCCAGCCCAGAGACAGTGATTCTTCGTGGGCATGGACGATGTCGGCAGCCGTCGCATCGGAAAATGCAGTGGAGCGTGTCGCTGTCTTGACTCACTCGGACGAGAAGCTATCGAAGAAGAAGGCGTGCGGAGAGGTCAAGCTGCGTTTCCACTTCATTGTGGAGGAGCAAGAGCATCCACCGTTGATGACTGAGTCAGCCAATGCGGTGGGTGACATAAGTAAATCGGAGGAGATCAAGGCCATCGCAGATATTTCATCATTGGCTCCACCTGCTGAGAGGCAGCAAGAAAGCGCGGTTGCTTCGCCACCAGTTGACCCACTACCCGAGCAACAAATACAGAAGCCCTTCCTATCAGGAGATATCAAGATGCTATCGATTGAGCTTCTCTGCGGAAGGGATCTGATCAAACCTTCGACTGGCAACCTCGCGAAATCCATGCTCAAGTCTTTGTTTGATCGGAAGCCGGACCCTTACGCTGTACTTGTCTTAGGATCCCTCACCAAGAAGTGTCCTGGTGTGAATGACGTTGACGTGGCTTTCTTCGAGTGGAAGAAAGCAGTGCAAGTCTTCGAGTTTACGAGCAAGCCGTACCCGGATACTCTTCTCATTCACATCCGAGACGAAGACGTCGCAGGCTCTGATCCGTACATGGGCGGGGCACGGGTCGCGATGAGTGAAGTGTGGAATGAGGCGGTCGCTCGCTCTCGCTCTGACCCACCGGGAGACCCACAGCTTGTGAAGACAGTTCAGCTCACGTTTATGGACGAGAAGATGACCAAGCAGAAAGCGTGCGGGTCGGTGACCGTCCGTTTTCGATGGATATACGCTGAAGCTGAGCTCCCAGTTGTCGAGACGCCAGCCATGCCCGATACAAACGCGGCCGGTAGTCCCAGTGTTGAGGCAGTCAAGCTTCTTCCGATCCCGAACCTAAAACCACGAATGGGCTTCGTTTACTTGCGGAAGATGGTTCTACACAACAACATACAGCTCCTCGACGCGTCGTTGGACCTGTACATCGAAGCCTCGCCATTCACGATCACCCCAGAAGGGTCAAAGCAAAGCGATCATCGTCATGATCACGGAGGAGCCTGCATATCCAGTGTCCTAACGGATGCAATGAAGGGAAAGGAAGACTCCCCGAACGCTAAAGTCGAGTGGGCTGGCGACGAGCTGGTGGTTCCCGTTTGCGGGCCTGAAGAAAGCGACAACGTGGACCAGTGGGACATTCGGGTTGACTTGAAAGACAAGAACGCGATCATGAAAGACACAGAGATTGCATTCAAGTGTCTCCGCTTCAGCGATTGTGCTGCCGACATCACCAGCGGTCAGCCAGTGAGCGTAACTTTGGAGCTGGAACCATCAGCGAGTATTCGAAAGAAGATCAAGACAGCCAGCGCGATCAAGCTTGAAGCCGAGCTGCAGTTTCTGTCCCACGACTCACCACTGCTAGCTGCAGCTTCATCTCCTGAGAGACATAGTGGCATCGTGACGCTGTTCCTGTTGAGAAGCATTTGCACACCATCATCATCGACTTCAACCAAGGACCCGTCCTTGGATGGTGCGGTAATCTCATTGGACATCGACTGTCTCGCGACGAAGAAGTCCAAAGGACTGCTCTCGTTTGGCAAATCCTCAGCACCGGAGTTTCAGTCCCCAAGTCTTACGACCACTGGCGGCTACGAGGGCGGAAAGTCGCTTATCGTGTGGTGGATGACAGCAAACTTCCCTTTGTCAGCCAAGCAAACGTCGACTGTGAAAGATAAAGAGGCGTTTGACGTTGAAATTGTTGTGAAGATGCAATCAGGCAAGCAAGAGAAGGTGATTGGGAGTCTCCAGGCGAACCTGTTTAGCCTCGCATTTGCTGCAAACGCAATAACACGGGTTGAGACGATTCAGTTCGGTGCAATAGGGTCTATGCGTCTCGAATTCGCAGCCTCATTCCGTGTTGTGAACGAAGATCACCACTCATCAAAGGCTGCGACGAAGGACGCAAAGCCAGTGGCTCCATTTGTACCCAGTGGTGACCTGCATCTTCTCGTGCTTTGCGCTCGCAATCTCGTGCCTCCGGATGCAAAGGGAGAAAAGGCCGATGATCTGGACCCGGAAGTACGCGTGTCAATTGAGCCAAAGTACATCAAACGCAAGGAAAACCCAGTGCGATCCATGCTCAAAACCAAGCCACTGGAAAACGCTGGAAGCACGCCGACGTGGAATGAGTATTTACGACTCGAATATCGCCTGCCCCCGCCACCACCTCCACCGCCGCCCAGCGCAGTGAAGACTGCTACTGTAGTCGAAGAACCAGTCAAGTACCCACCGCCGATCGTGCAGTTTGGTGTCTTCGACATTCAAATGGTAAGCGTGTTTTGCTAATGTGTTTACTCTTGCTGCTGACGAATTGCTGGTTGAATGTGTGAGTTCTAGCCAGGCGAGAAGAACGGTAGTCAAGTGATCGGAAAGATTGAACTGCCACTCAGCGCTTTCCTATTGATCGTTGCAGCGCTAGATGATGGGTCGGCGTCAGCAGCTACATTGGAACCAGTCGCGATGACGCTTGATGTACACCTAGCGGACAAGAAAACTGGTGTGCTTTCCGTGGAAGGCATTTTTGAACCCTTGGCTCCAGAGCTCAAGCCCGCTGCCAACGATCCTGCGGAAGTTTACCGTCAGCAGTGCCGAGCGATTGGCCGCCAGTTGCGTGAGAAAGCAAAGAAGCTGAAGGCAGGAGAGCTCACAGCAACTGCCGCGACAGGAATTATGCTCACAGGAGGCAGCGTGAAGCGTGGAGGCTGTGCTGGGCGATTAGAGCTTCATGTGATTGGATTTCGAGGATCGAAGGACCTTCTTTCCAGTGAAGACCAGGGTCTTGCTGCACATCTATGGCTCGGTAGCAAAGTGGAAGAGAGGCGTGAGCTGAAAAGCAAGCAACGAAGCCACGAGCAAGATGATGGGAAGAGCGAGTGCCAAATCGAGTGGGATTCGAGGCTCACATTGTTCACACGCGACGTATCGGCTGATCTGCTGCGAGCAGAAGTGCTCACCCTTACGTGAGTGGTCCCGCTCATACGCATGATCATCCTGAGGACTCACAATGGCTCTTTGTTTCGATTAGTGGGAAGCCAGTCGGCTCGCTAAAGCTTCCATTAGGTGGATTCATGCAAACCAGTCGAACTGGCCACACAATTAGAGAGTGGCACGGGCTGCTTGACAGCATGTCCGTGTCGACGTCACGCAAGGGGAGCGTGTCGTCTAAAGCGAAAGATGTGACGGTTAACCCGGCTCATGAGATCCTCTTAGAGCTGACATTCTTCCCCGATCAAGTAATCTTCGACCCACTCGCCATCATGTCAGCGACCGCAACGATGCAGAGTCCAGCCATGGCGGTTGTAAACTGTCGGAAACTGATCCTCTTTGATAGTACAGAGCAAACGGGAGGAGTTGAGTTGGCGTGCAAGGCAACGCTCATGGGAAATACTCCGAAAAAGGCACTGAGTGCGGTTGAGCGGACAGGATTCAAGGCATGTGAAGTGGTGAGTGCGAGGGCTGGGGGCATCGTCGCGTGGAATGAGTCCCTCAAACTTGATGTCGGAGGTTCAGCGTTGGAGTTCCTCACTGCCTCCTTTGCCTTTGGCACGCTCCCAGCCGTTCGAATAGAAGTCGTGAATCGACGCCAGGGTGGTCGTTTCCAAGATGCAATTGCAACAACGAGCCTGTCGTTGGTTTCATTGCTCCAGTTTGCTGGTACAAAAGCGAATCGATGGCTCCGATTGCACGTTGCCGGTGAAGACGCCACCAAGAGAGGCACGCAGCTTATGGGGCTCCTCGAGCTGGAACTCACAGTTCTTTCGCAAGCGTCTGCGGCAGCAAGTGCAGCTCTCAAGGATGAGAAGCTTCTCGCTCAGTCGTTCGAAGACTCACAGCCACTCGCTCCCATCGCTGGTGTGCTGTGTCTTCGGTTTTTGTCCGCACGAAACCTCACCAACGTGGACGCAAACGGTGAGCAAGACCCCTATATTATCACCACAGTGGTTCCGCGATCGTATCTTTTGAGCGGACTCCCATCGGCATGTCAAACGGGCGTCTCACTCAACGGAGGTCGCCATCCCACGTGGAACACGGGCATTTTCGAGCTTCGTACACAGGATTTGCTGACAGACTACGTACGTCTTGAGGTCATAGACAGCAACGAAGAAGACCACCTTCCTGACGCGTACATTGGCGCGACAGAAATCGCCCTTTCGAGTCTTTTTCGTGACAACTTGGTGTCTGGGGATCGAGGTGTGTGGTTGCAGCAGAAGAAAACACGATGGCTCGAAGCGTGGGTGCCTATATATCCAGTGAACTTGATGGCAAATCAAGAGAACGGGGATATGGAGGAGAATGCTGGAGAAGTACGAGTCGAATTTCGCTTCCTCACCCAAGCATACTACGACAGTGCTGGGCGTCAGGAAACCGACACACTCACAGCGTCGTCTCCATTCACAGTAGCCGTGGAGTCGATTGAAAACAAAGCAATTCGGGGAACGCTGGTCCTCCACGTTGTCCAAGCCAGTGGGCTTCCCTGCACCAAGGGTATGCAGCCAGGTGTTCGGATCAGCAGCATTAACGCCAGCCATGAGGTATCACATGTGACGAAACCCGGCAAGCAATCGATCACGAGTCCGACGTGGGAGAACGAAGTCGCGGAGTTTGCGTGGCCTCCAGGCGATGCATCACCAGGCAGCGAGACACCGGGAAGCCTGCAAGTGGAAGTTGTGGATCTCGCAGTCCGAACTGCAAACGCAAACGCCCTGGCAGTCATCGCATTCGGCCACATTGATATTAGTCCCTTCTTGACGCATCACCTCGCGAAGAGTTACCACCAGTACCCATTGCACGGCCGAAAGACCAACGCATCCGCATTTGAAGGCGCCAGCGTGCTGATTGGCTGCCAGTTTGTACCGGAAGGGCGAGAGAAGGAGACAGGCACGGCTCTACAGCAGCAAGCGAAGCGCGAAGCAAGCACTCGTCCAAGTGGAAGCCTCCACGTCAAAACTATCCAGGCAAAATTTGATTTGCCGTCCTATTTCAACTGCATCCCGCTCGGTTCATCGCTTTCCTTGTGCTTCAAGTGTTCTGCCTCATCGACAACGAGATTTGAAGACGAAAGCAAAGTTGTGTCACTCCCTTCGGTCTCATTGATAGATCTCGTGAACGCCGATGGACGCGTGACGCTCGGTATGGAAGACACGGCGATACTTTTCAAGTACACGGCAGACAAGCTCACGGACGCATCGTCGATCACGCCGAATCCTATCGTTGTCGGCGAGCTTGTCGCCCACCCGAGCCCTGACAAAAGTGTCGTCGTCGCCGAGTTTGAAGTCCCCATCTTCGACTACGTGCTCTTCGACGGCCATTTAGGATCCGCTTGGTACGGTCTCGTGCCCTATGAGGACCAAATGACTCAAAGCCTTGGCGAAATCCAGATCGAGGTGCAGTTTTTGCCCGTTCTGGCGTCACCCGTCGAGCCAAAAGCGAGTAAAGCTAGCGAAGAGAGTGGTGTCGTCTTGCTTGGAGTCGAAGTTCAGAGCGTGACAGGGTTCGAACCCGAGAAGCAATCATGCGTGGTCTTCGCCGAGTTACTCGGTTGCAGTGCAGAGTCGAATCCTGGCACGAGAGTGGCGACCGCCAAAGGTGAGCTTACTTGGAGCGAAGTCCTCGATCTTCCAATGACAGTCGCGAGTCTCAAAGAAAAGCAGCAATCCGCCATACTGAAGCTCGAGCTACGCGCCGCGAACGATGTGAGCCTTATCTTCGGGTCGTGCAACTGGGTTGTGCCGAAGGAGTTGGTTTCTGTTGAAACAGAGCTCTCAACAGACTCGGGAAACGTCGTTGTTCCATTGGAACCACCTTCCAGCACAAGAAGAGACAAGGCCGAGAAGGCCAAGGCTCCTCCTCAGCTAAGGTTTCGACTCTTCCGACAAGGCGGAGAGCTTATGTCGACCCAGGAGGCTGGCAACACTTCAATTTTGAGACCCCGCCGTCGCCGCGGGGTTCTCTACGTGCTACTTACGGGTGGAAACGCTCCACAATCTGAGCTGACCTTCCATGGCGCGCTCTTGCCCGTTTCGGATGTGAAGAGCATGCACTCGCCTACAGGCTCGTGGACTGAATTGTCATCATCAGAGCGCCGTGTCCTTCCTGTGGAGGAGAGCAACGCACAACTGGAGTCGCGGTGTGTTATGATCCGTGTAGCCAATACATCGACGACCCAGTCAGTGCTCGCAGTTTTAGACGCCCACGCACCCACCTCCATTGTGAACACGCCCGGAGTGGAAACGTTTCATCGAATTCCAGTCCAGACTTCGGCAGATTCTGCCTCCAAGCCCTCGAGCGTTGCGTGCAAAATCATGTACATGGACACGCTACAGGGTGAGCTCGAGCTGCAGTTCGACAGTATTTCCTGGCCTGTGAAACAGCCCAACGCCCCAGCTTCAGGCATGTTTAGACTGGAAGCTCGACTTATAGGGTCATCAACATCCCGCAAGTGGGCGAGCTCTAGCGTTGGCGTGTGGAGTCGCAAAACGTCCGAGATTGCATGGCGAGGAAGCAAGAATCGGCTCACGCTCGGCTACACGAACGCTGAAGAGGCTACGGAGCCGACGGTGCAGCTCTTACTCGTCCAAGTCCTGGATGGCGATAATGTCAAGAAGGAAGCGTTCGGTCAGATAGCTGCTTTCAACACGATCACATCGTCGTCAGCAGAGTTTGTATCGGCGACAACCCCACTCACAGCTATCGGTGGCACGACTGGCAGTGGTGAATCGCAGGTTGAGCTCCGTTATCAGGTGCGGTTTGTGAGGGAAGAATTTTCGTTTGAAGAGCTGGAGGCCAAATTGGCTGCTGAACGCGAGGCCACAGCGCTGGCGTTGGCTGAGGGCACATCGAAGCTGAAGAAAGCATTTGCTGCTATGGGAGGCGACCAAGAGACACCGATTCAAATAGCTGAGCTCAAGAAGTATGTGGCATCGAAAGGAGACGACGAGGCACGTAACGTGCTGCAGCATGCAGCCGACGTGGAAACGGAGGGAGATCTTGATAGGCTCTTTGAGATGATGGATGTGAACGGTGACGGCGCCATTTCCTGGGGCGAGTATGTGACGCATATCCAGAACATCCATGCTCTCGCCGATGCAAGCGCCACACAGAAGCAGGAGCAAGCGAACGTCGTTCCCGTGAAAGATGAGGTGGAGAGTGAGGAGGAGCCGGAAGAGCCGGAGGAAAGGGAGTCCGCCGTCCTAGACGCTGGTCGTGACGGTGAGGAGGAAGGAGAGGAAGTTGATGATCACGATGACAATGCCTTGGATGATTGCATCGTGCGAGTTCCAACGCAGCCGATGCGCAGTGCGAGTGGCGCCGAAGAAGTATTGGATGTGTATAAACCATTCGTGCCGACTGGACAAGCTACCAAGGAATCTGGAACTCCTGGCGAGCAGCAACGTCGGCCGTCGAATCCACCTGAGCCACGACGATCGATAAGAGAGCCACCGAAGGAGACAAGGCGGGATGTACGAGAGATGACAGCGTCACGATCTCAATCACGGCAGCCAGAACGTGTGGAGGACGAGGAACCTCCGAAGCGACAGGCGCCGAAGAAGCGGCTGCCTGAGCTCAGCACGTACGTACTCGACTGGAAGGTGGACGAAGTCATCCAGTGGATGACCCACGAAATGGAGTTGGGCCAGTACGCCGATGCTGTGCAGCAGAACGCCGTGAACGGGAAGCTGCTGCTCACGCTTAGAGAGGAAGAGCTGGAATCCGAGCTTGGTGTGACTGCTGTGCTACACAAACGGAAGCTGATGAACCAGATCCATGAGTTCCAAGAGCGTTTTCAGTACCCTCCTTTACCAGAGACCAATGAGAAGAAGTCAACTCGATCAGCAAAGAAACCACTGACGACGTCGATGGCAACGACGTCCATGATGAGTGAGACACCGGCGTTCATCAAACGAGAGCAGCTTGTATTCCAAGAGAAGCAGCGCGTAAAGCAGGCGGAGATCGATGCGTCACACCAACCACGAACACTTGGCCAGAGCCGCGTCTTTCCGTCCAGGACGATGCTCGTGAGTTCACAGGTTACGACTGAGAAGCCTCAGCCAACTGTGATTGAGAAGAGTGACGCCTCCCGTATTCCAGCACAATCAGGATCCAAATCGACCACGAAGGTGATGGAAGGCGAGACCTTCAACGACGCGATGCTCGATATCTTCGAAATCGTCCACCCCGACTCACCGGAGAAACGCACTTCATGCGTATCAATTCCTCAGACGACGGGTCTAGAGATGGACGATGACCCTGGCTACCCAACAGCTACGATGCCGCAGCTTCCACTCATCCAGATCGGCTCCATTACCAACACGGATGAGCTGTTTGAGATTGTTCGCCAGCGCATCCACCAGCTCAGCCAACTACTGTTGCCGATGGCCAATGAACATAAAGAGACGTGGAGCGACTTTGGTGATGACCCTGACGATGATGTGGAGGCTGCTCCGCCCAGTGAGGAGATGACAGGACTGCGCCTGGTCTTCGACGCATTCCGACATTCCCGTCGCTCGGCGTCTACGGAAAAGGTCTCACGCTTAAAATTCCAGGAAGGAATGGCTTCTCTACTGGCCATCGACGTGTCCTGGCACCAGTTCGACCTACTCTTCCGAAAACTGGACGTAGACGGCGACAGTGAGCTGTGCTGGGACGAGTTCCATCATGTCTTCACGAGGCGACACATCTCTTTCGAACGAAACGACCTGTTACTGCTACAAGACGCGCTCGTGAGCTTTGTCTTGGACCGCCTCGAGTCCCAGCAGTGGACTCTGTCGGATCTGTTCAAGGCGTTTGATCGAGACGGCGGTGGAAGTGTCTCCATCGCGGAGTTCGCGACGCTCGTGCGGTTTCTTTTCACGTCGTCTACGATGGTCAAGCGCCACCAAGCTGCCACGAAGCACAAGATCCACAAACGCCACGTGTACTTACTCATGTCGTGTCTCGACGTCTCTGCGGATCGCCGCATCAGTCTCCAGGAGTTCTTGCGTTTCTTTTTCATCGTGTGGTCCAGCAAACTCATGGAGGTCCAGGACCAGCTTCTAGCTTCCGAGGCAGTGTTTCCACCGTCTCAGTCACTCGACGACCAAGTGGTGAGTCTGAAAGCCACCAAGAAGAAGCTACGGCGTGCACTCCGCACCAACTTCTCGCGGCCTTTCCGAGACGCGATGCGATGTCTGGACGTGGCCGTTCCAGGGCCTTTCACTGGTCTGCTCGCGCAGCTCCAGCTCCAATCAACGCCTGCCACCGAACAATATAATAGTGACGAGCAGGCTCAGGCCACCACTGGTCTCCAGGTGTGGCAGGTGTTGCGGGGCGAGACGAACACGACGAGCAGCCACGCCGCCGCTGGGTCTTTCACGCATTTGCATGCATCGACGAAAGCCCAGACGCTGGAAGCATCA
>JAADVE010000601.1:0-16099 GCA_023334595.1 Pythium utonaiense
GATGTGCAACACCGCTAGCTGCATCAAGCTGCTCAACGCTGTCCAGGCCAAGACCCCAAGTGACTGCTTCCTCTCGCTGTCCAACAGCCCAACTGCCGGTGTGAACGTCAAGAAGCTGGTCGACGAGTTCCCAGGCTTCTGCGAGCTCTTCGGCAACTCCACCACCGCTTAAGTCTAGACTCTAACCATGAGCTATGAGATCTTGGCTACAATCGCACACGTGCCTCCAGCATCATATGATCTCTGCGTAACGTGAAACATGCGTCCCTCTTCACCGTACGATGGTCTTGTTTGCTATTGATTCAGTTGTTCCTCTTTGGTTCCTCCCGTACTCAGCCGTGCTGAGTGGAGTTGCTGTGAAGCCATGCAAATTTGAATGTGTAGTCAGTGCCTGGGCAATGGAAGAAGTCCACCATAGTGAGTCCACGAAGCGTTACGATCAAGTTCAGAGCTTGGTATCGGACTACTCACCCGCATGAGTCAACGAGAGCTGCACCACAAAGAGCACCCACAAGAGCAGCATCGACTGGGTCATTCGATAGTGTTTTTCAAGTGCAAACGCAAGCTGTCGGATGCTGGAAAAGTGCTTCAGCTTCCTGTTCAGACCGGCACTCATGACGAGAAAGGACACGAGCTCCAGGAGCGCAAACACCGCGACACTTCTCGTGTTTTCCTCCAACTCTTTCTCCGAGAGTCCTGTCAGGTTGACGTAGTGGACGCGGTTGGGCAGGCGCGTGATCACTGACAAATATATGGCTATGTCTAAGCCGTCAGAATGAGAAGGAACGAAAGAACGCGATGCCAACGTACCAAACAGGATGCTCATCATGACCTCAGCAAATTCGATGAGCATGTAGAACTCGGTCATGTGCAGTAGCTGCAGCACACACGCAGTAGCCTTGATCTGGACTCTGTCTCGTCTCGTTAGTCGCGGGACAACCTGCGATCCTGTCGAGAGCGTCTCTTGTGAAGCAGGGATATTCGATGCTACGGATAGCTGCTGGACTCCTGGGCCTGTCGTGGGTATGATTCTTGCATCAGCATTCTGTGGGGCTGTTTGCCCGACGGCAGGAAACTTCAGATTCGTTACAGAGCTGCTGAGTTGGATCTGCAGTGGACTGCGGCGCTGGTGACGGGGCAGTGCGAGATCTGGATGGTCTCGTAGTTGAGAGTTGTTTTCCAGAAGATGGCGTATGTAGTCGATGGGAGCCATCTTGGCGCGAAGCGCTACGCCGCTCGAGGATAAATGCTGTTGGGCTTCTATAGCTTCGAGCTTCCTGTATAGCTGGTTGTATCGCGTCTGCACTTTGTGTATGTCCGTGAACGCAACCATCATCTGGAAAGCATCGACGATCATGATGACCGCCGTGGACCCTATGGACTTTGACTTCTGGGCCGTCGTAGAGAGGAACAACGCGTGAAAGACGTCGATGTTGAACACGATCGTCGTCGGAGCGAGGTCTTCCATGTGGAACATGCCGTAGCTGACCAAATTCTTGAACGTGAGCTTCATGATCGGAAGGACAAACGAAAACATCGTTTGACCACTACCACTAAGAAGCGTGAACACGAAGTAATAGATCGGGTACGCGAAAACGACTACCATCTCGCTTGAGTAAGCCAGAAGGTATCGCTTCAAGTTGTTTCTTGCGATGAGATCGACACGAGCGGCAGCGCTCCAGGAGATCCACAGCGCTGTCGCTAGCTGACAAAACCAGGCTACCGTAATGAGCTGGAGAGAGAACGGCGTAGGAAATCCAACGATGAAGCCAAGACCAATGAAGTCACCCGCACCGATCACACCAAGCACAGTTGAAATCGTGAGGAGACGTCGAGTTGACATAGGCAGCGTGGGGGCGCTTTGGTGGAGTTGTGAGATGATGCAAAAGGTGATAGCGCCGACCGAGAACGCGACACGAAACCAGAGCCATCCGGATTGTTGGGATACACCTAAGTAGGCGGAGTGTAGAGGCGTGAGATCGAGCAGGATGATGGTGAGGAGGCATGGGAGCGGTGTGAGAACAACGATTGCAATAGCCCTCCAGAGGCTTGTCTTGGTCTCAAAATCGACGTACTCCTGCAGTCTCGATATTGAGTACTGGCCCTGCAGCTCGACTTGCAGTCCCTCATACACCACAAGCAGTCGCTCCAACACGTGCCGGACTCCCATGGTGCCGCCTATTTGGAAATCATGAAGCTCCGGCCACCACCGCGTCAGCTCTAGGGTGCAGAACACCCTCCTCTGCGGACAATCGAACGTGTGTCTATATTTGACCAAAAACCCCTTGCTGAAGCTGGTCAGTACTGTTGTTCATCGATGAAAAACCATGCCTACAATGACTGTTGCATCGTGCATTCAATACTAAAACTGAAAGGAAGCTAGCAGCGCACTAGGATTGTGTGGTGTTGCTGTGCAACCATGCGAATTTGAATGTGTAGTCCGCGCCTGTTACGCCACAAACAGGTTAGAGCTTCACATTCAACATGGAACCATTAGGAACCAGCGCATGCGCTTACCAACATGCGTCAGCGAGAGCTGTATCACAAACACGCCCCACATTACCAGCATCACTTGTGCCATCAGCCAGTGCTTTCGGAGGGTAAACGCGAGCTGCCGAATTGCCGAAAAGCCTTTGAGTTTCGCGTTCAGACCCACGCAAAGCACGATGAAAGACACAAGTTCGAGCAGAGCGTACACAGCCACTAGCTCACTCGTTTGTCGTAGCTCTTTCTCAGAGCGATCGCGAAGATGTTCATAGTGGACTCGGTTGGGAAGTCGCGTGATGACAGCGAGATAGATAGCTAACATGCACATGTCAAAAACGGGCGCGTTGGCTTGCCGAAGACATACAATGATACATACCGTACAACCCACTCATCATCACTTCTGCGAACTCGATGAGGACGTAGAACTCGGTCATATGCAGCAGTTGCACCACGCACGCGATGCTCTTCACTTGAAGTTTCTCTCGCTTGGAGATGGGTAGCCGTTGGGTCGATGCATCAGGATGCGCTCCGGTCGTGGATTGCTCCGCCAGGTATTTGGTTGGCACGACTTTCGCTTCGCTGTTCCGCTGGTCACGCGACTCGGCACCTCGAAGCCGCAAGTTTGTAACGGAGTTCGCTGACTGGATCTGGAGCGGATCTCGACGGAGGTGGCGAGGCAGTGCGAGGTCGGGGTGCTCTTGAATGCGATGATCCGCCTTCACGAGGTGGCAGGCGTACGCAATGGGATGGAATTTTGGACGGATTGTAAGACCCTGGCTATCAGTCGCTGAGATGTTATCACCGGCCTTCTCGAGCCGACTGCAGTGACCGCTATACCGCAATTGGACTTTGTGGATATCGATGAACGCGGCCACCATCTGCGCTGCATCGACGAGCATGATCATAGCTGTCGTGCCCAAAGACTTGGACTGCTGTGCCGTCGTGGACAGAAACAACGCGTGAAAGACATCGATGTTGAATACGATGGTTGTCGGCGCGAGGTCCTCCATGTGATCCATGCCGTAGCTCACCCAGTTCTTGAACACCACTTTCATCACAGGTAGAACTAACGAAAACGCTGTCTGGCCCGTGCCACTGAGACGGGTGAACACGAAGAAATAGATCGGGTACGCGATGATGACCGCCAACTCAGTCGAGTACGCGATGAGATATCTGGTAAACTTTTCTCGCACCTCAGTGTCGGCTCGGATTGTTGGCATCCACGAGACCCACAGTGCCGTAGCCAGCATCCAAAACCACGGTATGGCATCGAGCTGCACAGCGAAAGGCGTCGGGAAGCCGATGACCACGCCGAGAGCGTAGAAGATGATAGCTGCTGACGTCCCCGCGAATGCACTGATTGCCAGCAGTCTTGTCCGCGACATAGGCAGCGTTGGCGCGCTTTGGTGGAGCTGCAAGATGACGCACATCGAGATGAGAGTCAACGATATAGCTGCGCGACACCACAGCCACACCGTCTGCTTGTAGACTCCCGCATAGGCAGAGTTCATAGGAAGGAGGTCGAGTACGATCAAGGCCACGAGGCATGGCAGTGGGGTGAGAAGAATGATCATGACAGCATAGAGGAGGGAGGTGTGGGCCTGGAAGTGAGCAAACTCGTCAAGTCGAGCTAACGAGTACTGACCGTGGAGTTCGACTTGCACCGAGTCATAGAGAGTGAGACCGCGATCCAGCAGGCGCTGGAGGCTCTGAACGGAGCCACGCATCGGAAAACTTGCTCACTGATCACAGTGGCGACGGCAACACGAAAGCGTAGCCTCTGGGCCTCAGATAGTGGGGACAGAGTGCGAGTTCCAATCACCTGATTATGGCAATTGAGGCCCCCGGATGCAGCTATTTTAGATGCACATACCTCCTCAATCACACAGCTATTCCCGTTGTGCGTTCGACCAGAACTTTCCAATGACACGACTGATGTTGGCAACAATCTAAGCTCGTGGGTGGCTGCCTGAAGTAACGAAGGATCTGCTCTTTGCACGGCAACGTCATCAAGTAGGACGGGGCCAGGCAGCCACATCCGACAACACATCGATGTATTTGAAATCAATACGGTCACACTAACGCTGGTATGCCATCTAGTAGGAATGGTAAACTTCACGACACTGGTACTGGCTGGTCTGCGGCTCTCACACGAGCTCGGGCAGATCCAAACTGAAAGCTTGCGATGGCAAGACGAAGGGTACAGGCTCGAGCCCGCCGCTCTCTTCCTTGACGTCCTTGTCTCCATCACCAAACAGACAAGCCAGCAAGATCTCGATCTCAATGGGCTGCCAGTGGCTCAGGAGATCGGGGCGCTTGGCTGGCGACCGTGCGAGAGCGTACGGCCGTGGCGTCTCCGGACTCCCGACCAACGGCATGGGCAGGGGCTCTGGGAAGTCTCGGTTCCACAGCGACGGTTTGGCTTCGTGGCGCTGCGGCAGCCGTAGAGCTGCCTTCCGTCGTCGCTCCAGACGCCGTTGGTTTTCGTTGGCGCGGATGCGGTGGTACTCACACATCGTGTGGAGCTCGCCATTCTTCTTCTTCGCACGCAAATTGGTGCACTTCTTGCTCGGGTACAGACACACTTCGTCCTCCAACTGCGGGGACTTGTAGACGGTAGCTCGTACCATGTTGGTGTCGTGCATGTTGGAGTCGTGGGGCGCCATGGGTTTATATTCGTTGAGTATAGTGGAAGAGCTGTTGGTTTTTGTTGGTGGTGTTGGATGGATGTGTTTGATGATGCTCGGTTTTGCTCTGTTGATGTGATCGATGTTCGGGTATTCGAGAACTGGACAGCAGGGAGTGAGTGGCGTTGGAGTGACTGAGACAACTTAGTGGCGCTGCAGATGAGGCGAAGAACAACGTGGAGAAAGAAACTCCGAAGCAAAAGAGAAGGATTGTTCCAGCCGTGCGATGAGGCAAGTAGAGAGGAGCCTCCACGGTGAGCATTTTTTCAGTCTTGAGACGATGGTGTTTCCATAGATTCATCGAACTGTCACGTCCGTGGCTGGTGGCAGGTGCGCACACGATGCGAGTGGATGATGGACGCGTGGTCCATCAACACCACGCCCACGCGGATGCCAGCAAGCACTTTCATCATACGCAGATGGTGCTGCATCCTGGGTCTTCTGCTTCGTGCAGCCACACATCGCACGCTGGACCCCGGGGAGAGGAGCGACAATGTTTGAGGAGGGGGCACAGAGCTGTCCAGACCAACACTATCGAAGAAAATAAACAGGGGACATAACTGACGATAAAGCACAGGCAGAAGTTGAAGACGAGCTTTCGCTGTCGGGGCTTCCACAAAATCCCCCGTGCATTTTTTTGTTCGGCACGACGACGATAAGTTCTACGCTGACCTCCAGTAACTAATATCCAACTTCAAGCGAACACCACACCCTCTTGTATTTCCCCCCACATCAGCCTCTATAAATAGATGGTCCACCCCTTCAGACGTCACGCCACCTCCACGCCTCTTCCGTCCACACAGATGGCGCGGTTGTGAACGCGCCAGCAACTTTCCTCCGTGCGTCGCAGACATAACGAGTTGAAGTGACTCATCCACCGCAAAAATCGAATTCAGAAAACTCCGTCCAGCATACCCAAGGCGGAAGACGAAAGACGGAACATCACCAACGCAAGCGCCAAGTGCTGTTTGCTGTGTGGAGGAGCAGGCAACGTGGCACGGAGAAGGCGCACCGGGTGGTGCCTTACTTGATGGACGACCTTTGATTGTGTGGGTTCGATATTGTACCGCACGTGCTCAATGGGTGGAAATCTTCTGCTCGCTCGTGAGGCCGGGAGCTGTAAAGTTAAAACCTGCAGTCATCACTACGCACGTACTGCTAGTACCTACTACAGCAGTGCGTACGCCTTGGAGTACAGTACGGTACGAGCGAGAGACATTCCGTATTCCTATTTCTCCACCCTGAGCGCAGGTATGTGTGTGGATGGGATCACTTCCCCACCCATACAGGTGGGTGGCTGCATGGGTCTCCGTTCCCTTTTGCAGGGACTGAAAACGTTACGTGGATATGATGGATATGGGCTTGTGGGTGCGTCGACTGGACGGCACTTCACTTGGACGCTATAGTGCTTCACCCACTTACTTCATCGCGCTCTCTTCTTCCTCACATCGTCTGCGGAACGCTGCGAGTTGCTTCTGGAGCCCACTGATGGACGCTGCCTTCTGCGTCAAGATCTGCACGGCGTGCATTGGTGCAGTTTCATTTTCACACAAGAGTCAGCTGCCTTCGTTTCACCACGCATTCATGGGGAAGCAGGCACTCACCTCGTCCAGCCGGGCCACGTAGCGGTCAATATCGTAGTCCACGACGCTATCACCCTGAATCTCTGCTAGCAGTGCACCTTCTTCCGTCAAGAGCTCCGCGCTTTCCTGTACATCTCAGGCGCAATTTCATCAGCCCCCGTTGTCCTACGTCCACGCTGACTAGCCACCGACCTGGATCGCATTCATGTGAGCGTTCAACAGCCCCTCTTGTTCCTCGTAGAGAGTTTGTGCGACGCCCTGCAACGCCTCGATATCGTAATCGTTCTCCGCACGTGCTGGGGGACCACCTAGTACCACACAAGCAACGCATCAGGAATCGCATGCGATGCGTTTCCAGCAAGTGATCCAATCCAACACAGAAAAACGTACGGCGCAGACTCTCGTGGAACATCTTGATATCCTCCGGACTAGAGGCCTCGTTTGATCGGTGTGGTTGGCGCAGCTCATGCTGCCCGTTTGCTTCATGTTCCCCCGATTCGTCTTCATCCTCATACCCATGCTCAGCACTTACGTCGAATCCATCGTCGAAGTCCTCATCATCCGGGTGCGGAGAAAGCCCTTCTTCCGCGCATTCGTCCACATCTGTAGAGATGAAGGCTCGTGAGAGCCGTTCACCCAGGCTACCAATAGTCATCAAAGCCTTACCTGTGTCATCTTCGAGGTTCACATCACCTAATTCCACAGCTCCGCTTGACTCGTCGAATGCATCCGCTGCAACGCGCTTCTCCTTCACGCGGTCGGCGTACCGAAGAGTGTTCACGGTGTGGTCGGACGATGAAGACACTGGTGAGACGGCAGCAATCATAACTGTCTTGGCCTTTGCGTTCACAAATGAATCCTTCAGCACTTGAGTGAGTTTGCTGGCTCGGAAGGGGATATGAGCATTGCGGCCACCACTGTCCAGAGCACGGAAGCACTCTTTGAGCGCGAGCAGGCTCTTGTTGATCTCAGAAGACTCCATACGTCGCTGGCGATTGTGGTTCTTAGTATCCTCTCCTCTCTCGCTGCCTGCGAGATCAATGAGCGATAGCTTGCCATGAAGCTTCTCCGAGTTTCGCTCGCGGATGCTAATCTGGCAAATACAGTGCGAGCGCGAGGAGACATCGTTCATCTCAGTCGCGTGGGTCGTGCGCAGACTATTCCCCTTGTGAATGACCTGAAGGAGCTCGTCCATAGTCGTGGGCTTGACTTCTTCCAGGTCGACGATCTGGACTTCACCGTTCCCATCCTCGCGGATTGTGCATCGCTTTCGGTGCAGCAGATCCTGGCAGCGGCCACCATAGATCTCGAAGAAGCTCACGCACACATCCAGCAGCACACCTCGACGTTCAAACTCGTGCACTTGAGCGAACACGTCATTTGCAATCTGCTTCTGGATGCCCTGCATCGTGTGGGTCTTACCACTGCCGGTCTGGCCGTACGCGAACACCGTCGCCCGTGCCTTGTCCTGGAAGACGAACTTCACGAGAGGCTGCGCTGTGTACTTGTACACAGTCTCATTTGTCGTATTTTCATCGAACGTGTGGTCGAATCCAAAGGCGTTGCTGTCCAGATACTTCGTGATGCCGTCGACCTTGAGCTTGCACTCGTGGACAATCGCCATGGGGTTCAGACACGTCACCGCGTCGTAGTCACGCTTCTTGATCTCCTTGGGGTTCACTGGTCGCTTGCGAACGCAAATGGTGATCTTGGTCTCGCCAGGAACTGCATGGGGCTGCCGCTTATCGTGATTCTGCTCTCGGAAGACCTTGATCATGCGCTGGAAGTCCACGTCGCCCGGCTGCCCGCGCTTCTCATTCATCATGTTCTCCATCTCGCGCTCCTTCTTCGCCGCCGCCATCGCCCGACGTCGGTCTTCGCGATTCTTTTCAATCTATATGTCCATCGCCACAGCTTTTGGTGTGAATCTATCGCGATTGGGGATAGTGCAAGGTTCACGTGCCACGCCAATAGCGACCTACCTCAGCGATGGCCTGGATCGTAGGCTTGCCCTTGGCCGCCGCCGCCGAGCTCTTCGTCGGCGTCACTGCGCGGTTGCCATTCGCGCGCCACGCCATTTTCGTTGTCGCCGCCAACTCGTGTCTCCCGTTTTCGTTGGTTTTGCGTTGGCGCTCGCTGTCGTTGGGGGCTTGGAGGATTCGAGTTTTTGAGGGATTTGTGTTTGTTTTTCCAACGAGTTGGTTTCGCAACTTCTACGTGAACCCACTTCCGGATAGAAATGCGTTTCTATCGTGGTTAAGTTCGGTTTTGGTGTGGTCCACCAAGGTTCTAAAATCGCCGCTTTTCTTTCTTTTTTTTTCGGTTGCTTCCGTTGTTCTCCTCATCGGCAACAAAGGAGCGGACAGAATCTGAGACCTCCCCACCCCGTGTTCGTTGGCTGTTTCTTCTTTCTTTTTCACCGTTTACGTTGGACGTGTGATTGATTTTCGACCGCTGGTCTCGCTTGAAGATGCAGTTCTTCCGCTTTGGAAAACAACCCAATCGTGTTTAGTGTTTAGCAGCCCCACCGCGATACGAATCGGCGTCCGCTCCTTCCAACTCATCCGCTCGCTATCGAGCGGACGTCCGCTTCCATAGTCCCCCCCCCTCGTGACGAAGAGCTACACCACAACAGCGACGACGTGGACGCATCCATCCATCGCCACTCGCCATTGCGACGCCTCCCACTCCTTCTCCACGTGCCCGACGATGACCAACGCCGACGCCTCCAAGCAAAAGGCCCACGCCAACAAACGCCCGTGGCGTGACGGTAGTGAGACCAGCGGCGCCGCCTGCGGACGCTCACGACCAGCGACGAGCGCTGGAGCTGGCGCCGGTGTGGCCGCTGCTGCATCCGCACTGCTGGCCAAGTACCGCGCGTATTCGAGCCACGGCCAGCTCACCGTCGCTCGCCCACCGTCGATGGTGGACGTGCTGCCGCCTGAGATGGTCGCACTGGTGATGGCGTACTTGGACGGGCAGTCTCTGCTCGACTGCTCGACGACCTGCACGACCATGGCGCGGCTGTCGTACGCACGAGACGTGTGGAAGAACATTTGCATGAAGACGTGGCCTTCGCTGAGCACACAGGTGCTGCCGCAGTTGCCTGGCGCCCCCGACTACGATGTACGTTTGTGGCTGGATTCGTACGAGTGTATGCGTGGCTTTTGGTGGGATCTAATGGCGTTATTTTGATGGTGATGGTGTAGCTCATCCGCCTGTACGGAGGAAGCTGGCGGCGGTGCTTCGTGGAACGCCACCGCTTGAACCAACGCGTGGAAATGCAAGTCGAGATCCCGAACTTCGCCGACGCCGAGGCCGTGGAGAAGGTTGTATCGGACACGTTTTGGATCGGTGAACACCGCTTCTGTCTGTGGATATTCCCCAACGGGAACCCTAATGAGCCACAGTACGTGGGTCGTGTGCTCAGCGTCTACCTTGTGCTCACGGACCTGGATCGACGTCCACCAAATTGGCTCACCTGCGCTGTGTTCTCTCTCGCGGTGGTGAACCACAAGGCGCCGAACCGCCGTATCGAATGGCATTCGTGTCTCGTGGACAACAAGTTTGATGGTGCTCTGAACAACTGGGGTGTACACTCGCTCGGTCTACTGAAGACTCTGCGCAATCCAGCCAGCGGCTTCCTCCAGAACGACGCCCTCACCGTCACAGCCAACGTCCGCCTCATGAGCATCACGTTCCGCCTTATGTTCGAGAAGGATCTGCAGCGCCACCGTGGATTGGGTCTCGCGGACTTCGCTGATGCAGACACGCTGGAACTCCCATTCTGTTGTAGCTTACAAGATCTCCTGAATAAGCTCCAGGAGATCTACGACGTCGACCCGGAGACCGTGCGGATTTGGTGCTTCAATCAGCCAGTGGTCTCAGGCCAAGCCCTTCGACCTCGGAAGAGGCTCACACAGCTCTCCAACGTCAACAAGACCCAGCAGCTCTTTGGCAACTTGCTGTGTGACGGTGTCGACATCGATGCCTACTCGTTTTGCCTGCTCTACATCGAGAACCCTGACAAGGACGAAAAGGTTTTGAATGCACTGGCGGATAGCATAGCAGCTCCAGCACCAGCAATGTCGGACGTGGATATGGAGTCCTCGATGTCAGAAGCCTTATCTCCATCTTCCGAATCATCAACTGCAACCACTGTGTCGATCGCCTCCAGCTCTGACGACGATATCATGGCTCCAAATGCGGGACTTCCGACGACGACTTCCGACGCGAAAGGGTCTTCGTACCTATTTGTGAAGGTACTTGATCCGGACTCGCTGGAGTTTCTCTATCTGGGACGATTCGCTTTCCACCCTGACGACGAAGCATTCTCGACTTCAGTGCTATATGAACGCGTTGCCCGAAAGCTCTTCTGCTCGTCGTACGAGCTTGTCATGTTCAAGGAAGAAATCGCTCCGACGATGTACTCAGGTCCGATCGCCTGGTCCGAAGAAAGTATCGCAAAATGCGGCTTCGCCTTCACGCTGCAGCCAGCCGACATTGTTGTTTTCACCCACTCGAGCACAGTCTCGTCGGGTGTGTTCGACCAAGCTGTGCGGGGCATGCTCTACTCTCAGTACAGAGAAGCTGAGCGGATGCTTCAGCGAGAGTGTACAAGTCCGTCACTCGAGACAATCGAGGCGTTTGCTGAGCGACTCGACATCCCCAAGTTTCGTGTGCGTAGCGCATTCCGCAAGTGCCAGGAAGACGGTCGCAACACGTTGCGCTACATCATGGAAGGGCGACATCTCGGCTTCATCTGCGACTCGTGTGGTGAGACGGATTTCAAGGGACCTCGGTTCAACTGCTCAGTCTGCAGCGACTACGACCTCTGCCGTCGCTGTCATGGTACGTGTGCTGTCAATGACGTCTCTCTTTCATGATCTAATGGATTTGTTATCAATCACAGCAAAATCTCACGAAGTATGCCATCGATATGCCAATGTCGACGGCAAGTGGCAGCGAGTGTATGACTTCAAAGACCACAAGACCACGCACGCGATGCGCGAGATGCTGCCGGTGTTCCACGACTACGTTCCATCCAACACGAGTTCTCATGAAGCCAACAGCGACGGCCAGGCCTCCGCGGCAGCTTGGTAACGAGCTTTTCCTAAGATAGTACTCTCAAGGCTCACATCCAGTAGATCTCATTTTGTGTGGTACGGCATCGAAGTAGCGGCAAGTATAACTCCATGTATTTTAGTTTCCATCATAGATTGTGCTTTCCGTTGTTTGTCTTCTAATATGTGGTGGGCGCGTGGGTCCTCTTCGCTATTGCGCATTGCATTGTTTTCTTAAGCTTCTTACATGCCACTGACGGAGTACCTTAGTGACCTTGGCTTCCACTGCGCTAGTGGAAATGAAGGCTGGGGGGACGCCCTCTCACCTGTTGCGTGCAGTCAGCGGAGGGCGTAGTTGGTTCGGAGAATCACATCTTCACGAAATTGAGAAGTTGCGGGTCATGTTGTGCTCGTAGCCTTCCTCACTGAGCCGCCGGTCCGCTGAGTAGAATGACGACTTGCCGCGCGACATTTGGGAGAACGAACCGCTCTTGTACGTATACGAGAAGCCCTGGAATTCGTTCTTCGGCGACACGAGAAGTCGCGTGTCTTGCTGAAGGAAGAGGTGGTCGGGTGCTTCCTTCGTGAACTCCTTATCGAAGTTCTGGATATCCGTGGGAGACCGCACGCGTGGCTTGAATGGTGGTTTCACTTCTCTCCGTTCGAGAAGTGTCCAGTCGATTTCGGCAAAGAACGGGTGGCGCTTGATATCGTCGACTCCGACGCCTGGGCGGCAGCCGATTCGGTACGCAGGATCGCGCTCTAAGAGAGCAGCGATCAAGTTCTTCACTTCGGAGCTCAGACCAAAGTGCGATGGGAACTTGAGCGGCGCCTTCATGATCTTTTGACACATTTGCTCAATGTTGCGGTCGAAAAATGGCGGCCAGCCCGTGAGCATCTCGTACATAAGCGTGCCCAGGCTCCACCAATCCACTGCCTTTCCGTACTCGGTCTTCTTCTTGCGGCTGATCAGCATCTCAGGAGCGAGGTACTCGGGTGTGCCGCAAAAAGTCTTTGCTCCACTGAAGTCGGAGCAGTTGAGCTTGGAGAGACCAAAGTCTGTCAGTCGCACATGTCCTTGCTCGTCCAGCAGGATGTTTTCAGGCTTCAGATCACGGTAGATGATGTCCATGGAGTGCAAGTGGCCCAGTGCCGACACGAGCTCAGCAGCGTAGAACCGCACCATGGATTCTGAGAACGATCGGAACTTCTTCAAGTGGAAAAACACTTCGCCACCACAGCAATAGTCGGAGATCATGACCAGCTTGCTCTGCGTCTGGAACGCGTACCGCAGCGCGACAATGAACGGGTGGTTCACCGAGCTCATGATCTTGCGCTCCGTCATCGTGTGGTTCACTTGGCTGCGCTTCACGAGCTCCGACTTCCGCAGCACCTTCATCGCCAGGATCTCGCCATCATGCTTGCGACGGACCATGTATACCTTGCCGAACGATCCCTTGCCCAGCATCTTGAGGATCTCAAAGTCCTGCATACCGATCAGCGGTGCTCCGCCGTTGCTGTGGTTGTTGATGGGCGAGTTCAATGCACTACCGTTGTGGAACGACAGGCTCTGGTTGAGGGTTCGCATGCTGGAGATGTCAGAGAACATGTCGGACTCACCCTCTTCTTCGTCTGGCTGAATGAGGTTACTGACTCCGCCGTGGCTGAAGCCCGTACCATTCACAGTTGATCCATTGCGTTGACCGCTCGACGCGCCGCCATTCAGGAACAAAACGAGTTCGTTGGGACGAGGACGTAGCGTGAGCACCGCATTCAGGTAGTTCTCAATGCCTTCGCGACGCTGTTCGATCACGTGCAGGGAGAGCGAAGAGAAGTACTTCTTGGGTGGGAAGTAGAGCTTGCTCACGGTTGCGTACTTGTGGCGCAGCAGCTTGTGAAGCTCACGGAAGTGGCTGTAGCGCTTCTCCAACATCGTCACGCGGCCGCTTTGGTGGTGCACGTACACTTGGAACACTGTGAACCGCTTGCTGCCTCCGCCGTTCGCGCTGCTGTCGTTGAATCCGATCACACTACTGCTGTTGCGGGTCGGAAAGTCCTTCTCGCCCCATCCCCCAGTAGGCGCACCGCCAGTTCCGCTAGGCCCCAGGCCCATGGGGGACATGTTGGACGCTCGCGAATCCGCTTGCTGGTGGCGCGTGTACTGGTCCACGTGCTTGGACTTCCACTTGGGGATCTCGACCTTGATAATCTCGTCGTTCGCGTGTCCAGACTGCTGCACAAGGCTTCCATTCGGCTGGAACGATACGCGGTTGTGGTGGTTCTCTTCCATCGGCGTGCTCATGCTCATGTTGAACTGCGACGACCGCAGCTCCGACGGTGTGCGTGCAAACGACGGCTGGAACGAGTCCGAATATGTGGACGACGTCGTGGACGACGGCGACGCCATGGCCAGCGAGTTGCGGTCGTGGCTCGCGCCGCCATCCACTTGAGTGAGCGAGTGGCGGACGGGCGCGTGGTGGTAGTACGGCGCGCTGGCCGGTGGGTACGTTGCCGTGACGGTCGAGGCGGACGACGACGACAAAGCTGACCCCGGACCAAGCGACGAGGACAGCGAGAGCTGCTGGAACGACGAGGACATGGAGGCCGAGTTGCCGCGCTTGGGCGGCTTCGGCCCGCCAGTCGCGCCGCTGGACGCTGGGTACTGGGCGGTGAGACTCACGGACGACGCGGACGCGGAGAAGTCGGGACGCGGCGGTCGCGACGAGCCCACACTGGGGCTGGAGGCCTCGCGCTGGCCGTAGAGCTGCTGGCTGAAGAGCTGGCGCTCGGGCAAGGACTGGCGCCCGCGCATCGCCGCGGACGACGAAGATGTGGAGGACGAGCCGCCGTAGTACTGCGGGTGGTCACCGGGCACGGGCATTTTGGGGCTGCTGGGTGTGAGTAGCTCCTCGTTCGGGCAGATCTCGGTTCTGTTGGCGATGCTGGTGGTGTTGGTTCTGTTGGTGGTGTTGGTACCGAACTACAAGTAAATGGAACTGTTGGCGTCCTGCGCGGGATCGATCGTCGACCGGTTGTACTGGTAGTTCCGTGGGCCAGAGTCGTTCTTCCGGAGCACACACTACAGTAGTTTCGTAGTTGGTGGGTTGGTATGTACGCGGGGCAAGCGGAGCTTGTGGCGTGGATGCAACTCGAGACTTCTCTCTTGCTTCGGCTCCTTGCTCGAGCGAAGGATGGCGGATGTGAACCGCAGCAAGCCGCACGACTACACGCAATGGAGCACGTGCGCTGGTGAGAGGATGATGGGGTGTTGTGCTGTCGATGGTGCGACGCGCGACAGAAGCACACTCGGGCCAGTGTATACATGTGGTCCACACCACGGCGAGAGACACCGCAACTCAGCTGCGGGCATTTTTTCAGTTTGGTTTGCACTCTTCGCCGAAAAAACGAAACCAACAAAAAGGACAGAAAGAAACGAGTGTGTTCTTCGCCAGCCGTTGGTAACACAGCTCGTTCCCACGCTAAACGCGAGTGACGGCAGGGTGCAACTAAACGTACAGTCCACCAACAAATTGATTTTCACAGGTCAGAGCAGGTGATTATGTCGAAATTTGAGTTTTTCAGATTCAGACCAGTCATTTTCCGTCCTCATTTGTCGATCGGGTGGTTCGATTGTTGCTGCTGAAGAGCTGGCGCACGTGGGGGGAACAGGTGTGATGGCCATGACGGCACGCCACACGCCTGCCTCTCCATGGCGCTGGTTGTACAATATGGAGAGACGGATGTACCGTTGTGTGGGTGGATTACTGTGCGTCCTCTAATTCAATGTTGACCCTGATCATGGGCTGGGATGATTTTCACCCACCAGCTCACCCACAAAACTTCTGTCAAAGGCCTTTCGGAAAGGGTGCGATGGGCACGTCACTGCATTGGCGTTCCGTGGAAACTGCAGAAGGATCGCATTGAGGCTCGCCTTTCACAAGATGCGCGAGGCGGTGCAGCAGGAAGCGACGCCCGCCGTTTTCCACTTCACAAGCAAATGAAGCCGGTGGTGCATGTTCGCTTTTGGCGTTGTGAGCTGACTGGTGCATCACATCTTCAGCGCTGCTGAGCGTACAGTCTGGCTGTCGAAGCATCGTCCACAACGGATCCCCTGGAGATTCGAACGATGCACGCAGATAGCCTCCTGCCAAACTCCTTCAGTTCCTCGGTCGTGTTGCGAAATTCGATGATTTGAGTGCGTCATTTGATGGAAAGCGTTCCTTTCTTTGCTCGTTTGGGAAGGAAATTTGAAGAACGGGAAGCGAACAATTTGGCCCAA
>JAADVE010000602.1:0-16077 GCA_023334595.1 Pythium utonaiense
CTTGCGCTGGTGATGGGAGATCCTTGTGTGTTTGTGAGGTGCAGGTACTACAAGCGACGCTGCGGGCGCCACATCCCAATCCTTGGTTCTCAGTCGTCCAAGACACGAAAAACCTCATTAGTGGTCCCCGTCCCAAGCATTGCCCGACCAACTCGATGCACTCTGAGCAGTGCAAGCACGGCGGGGATCTCTCAGCGGAAGCATGCTGCACGGACTTCGAGGACGAGTCAAAAGGAGGAGAAAGTAAATGGAGCGTGGACTGTAGTAGAGACTCTCTCAACCAGAGCGGCACAGCGCCCAGGAGTTGTCCGTGCAGCTAGCGTCGAACAAGCCGATCGCCTTGGCATCCTTTGGCGTGTTCATCCACGGTGCCGGCTGCTGGAGGACCACCATGGCCGCGCGTGATGACAATTTCCGCAACGCGATCTTCTCCCTCAAGCTACCGGCAGTGCCAGAACAAGTCTGGGGTATCCCGGCCTTGGTCACGCTCTCTCGCGTCAATCCCAGAGCAGTCACCGAAGTCTACCCTACAGTCAACGGCGTGTGGCAGCTCCATGTGCTCTCCTCCTTCCAGGTGATCTCCCAGTGGCGGAACGGCCTCCATGACGCAGAGCTAGCGTGGGACAAGGTGCAAGCGCTGGCGAGACATGCCGCGGTCCTACGATCCACTCTCCGGCAGCAGATCCATACGCAGTCAGACCGCCACCACCCCGATCCCCTACGGGCGGCGATTCTTGGCGAGCTCTACGGCAAGTGTACGGCCGCCGTGGGCGCCACCCCTAGCACGCTCGCGCACAGCACTTCGACGCCTGTGTCGACACGGTATCTGCTGTTCTTCGATGGAGGATCACGAGGAAATCCAGGGCCTGGAGGATCAGGAGCCGTCATTGTCGCCACAGACCAGCACGCGAGTGTAGCCACGATCATCTGGAGCGCCTCCATCAGCCAGAAGTGCTCAACTACAACTAAAAATCAAGCCGAATAACGAGGAATGATCTGCGGTCTCAACGCGGCGCAGCAAGCCGGCTGGACTCCGCTCGAACTCATCGGAGACAGCATGCTGATCCTGACTCAGCTACGTCTCCACCGTCCTCCTCACTCTCGTAAGCTCCTTTCGCTCTACGCCCGCGCTACCCAGCTGGCCGATTCGCTCGATGTAGAGCGGTGGCACTACCACCTTCGCGCATTCAACAAGATGGCAGACTTGGCGGCCAATGTGGCCATGGACAGGAGTGTCCAGCATCCAAGTCCGACATCCCACCCAGCGGGTGGAACACCGTGGTCTCTCCGACCATCTCAATGGAGACTTTTCTCACTGGCAAGAGTCTACGCCGTTAGCGTAGGCTGAGGCCCTGTGGCCAGGTAGCTATTAGAGTTCGTTAAGTCGGTACTCAATCAGACTCCACTTCATCATCATCATCCACGGTGCCGACTTCGGAGAAGCAATGACTGCCGATTAGGACTATGCTGGTGTAGCGGTCGCGGCCGCCGGCAGGGTCCCGTTGGCACTGGCCGCTCTGACGTGTGCAACTTGGCGTGGTCGGTGCGCATGGCTTTCACCGTTCACGCGCGCGTCAACCTAGCACGGTTCCTGCGGAGCTGGACGCCGCAGCATGGACCGTCTGCAGGGTTCCACTCGCCCAAGAACAGCGTGTTCGCGTTCGCACGGCTTGTCCACGTCTGCACCGTCGATTGGAAGCGCGTCAGAATCGTCTTCTTCACCAATTCGTCCGCAGACTGGTTCTCGTCGCCCAATGTGAAGTACGAGTGCCACTCCATCGACACGTTCTTGTACGTTGGAGCTTCCACGAAGCCCGTCAAGCTGTCCACACAAGTGCTAGCGGTATGGCAATGATCATGGCGGGCCGCCAGCCCACTGGCCCCTGCAACATGTTGAAGCAGCGATTCAACGTACGACGGTACGTCGATAATGGCGCGGGGACGCTGCTGTGCGATGCGAGCGTGGGGCGCTTTCAGTGCGAACCCTACTCGTCCGCCTGTCACCACCGGATTTGTGGATTTTGTCTCGAGAAGCACATCGAAAAGGCAGCCGAACCACTCTGCCTACTGTGTCAGCAGAGAACTGCGCGCGTGCCATCAACGTGGGTGACGTTCACAAGATCTTACGCGACAATGGGGATCTGGTCAGTCGTGCGGTACTTGTGTACGTCGAGGAGTATCCAGATGAGTGTTCCGTGTGTCCCCAACCTGGTTGCGGCCAGATTCTGTTGCACTCCACTGTTGACGTCGGCCCAACGAACCTAACCATCAAGTTTACAGCGTGCAAGAGCTCCCACAAGACGTCCTGCCTCTCTTGCTTGAATGGCCTCAATGAGGCTACCGATTCTAGTCCAGGTTTGACATGCGCACACCTCAAAGCGGAGGCGACACGCCGCGCTAGAAATGCTGAACAACTTCCGGCAACTCCACCACCACCACCTCGATAACCACCATGAGATTCGCATCCAGTTCGACTAGCTACGTCGTATGGTGAGTTTGCTCGTCGTTGTCGCCACTTACCATACCATTTTTCTGGCTATGACGAGTGGTGCGTAGACTGCGCCAAACTCTTCCCTTTTCTCCACTGATCCCGTCACCCCACCATCCTTCGCAGCCCCACCTCTGAAGTTTCGTTCATTGCACACGATTCGTGCGTCCTCCAACATGACTTGATCTGGACTCGCAAGCTATCGGCCATACTAGCATAGGCGGTGCGACTTCAAAACCCCGCAGTTAGATTAAAGTAATTGAGATGCAGTCGCTGCTTCCATCTACACACCGGTACTCGTGTGAGCAGTGCACGTGCGCTGCATGCAATCCCACATTAGCGTTGCAATCACCCTTCGGTGGCCGGGAGTTCCTCGCATGTCTGTGCGGTGCGGGATTCAACGTCCAGAACCCGAGTCAGTTGAGGGGGGTGTCTTGAGTGGCGTCCCCCGTCCCAGTGCGAGCAGCTTGGTCCAAAGTCTGAGGCCCAAGCCATCGAGATTCCAGCCCCAACCTCCGATTGCTGTTGACACTGCCGACGATAACCACTCATGGCCTTGGTTGTGTTCTGGCATTTCAGCTCCGAGTCGAAGCTCATTTGCCGTGTGCGGTCACTGCTGCAAAAAGAGATGGGTACATAGCTGGTCCATTTCATTCGAAAAAGGTTGATGTGGGAACCCATTTGGCAATTCAGTGTACTACATTGATTTGGCAGTGATATATAAAACGACGTGCAAGGCACTCGATTGAACTCTACGTAACGAGCTGTTGGCTCTTGATACTGTGCGCGTGGTAGCTCCAGTGTGCTCAGACCATGTCGTGCGAGTTGCGCTGCTCCTGCACTGGCGTCATGAACGAACTGAAGTCTCCCTCTGGCGGGTTAGCAGCCTTAAACAGTGGCGAGGAGGCCTTTCCGTGGCGGCTGTTGTTGGCACTGGCGGCGTTGGCGTACGCTTGGCCTCCGTGGTACGACATGTCCACGCCGGCGATCTCCTTCTCCTCGGTCAGCCGCAGTCCCATGGTGTACTTGAGCGCCATAAGGATCACGAACGTGCCGACCATCGAGTACGCGGCGGCGACGACGAAGGACACGAGCTGGTGCCAAAACTGCGCGCCATTTCCGTAGAACGCGCCACCCTTGATGTTCGGGTTCACCTGGTTTGTGGCGAAGAGGCCGGTCATGAGTCCACCCGTGAAGCCCGCAAGGCCGTGGATCGCAAACACGTCCAGCGTGTCGTCGTAGCGAAGCAGGTTCTTCACGTGCACCGCCGCAAAAGACACGGCCGCACCCACAATCCCGAAGATAACCGACGCCCAGGGCAGCACGTAGCCGCAGCTCGGCGTGATACAGACCAGACCAGCAACCGCACCAGAGGCCGAGCCGCACGGGTCCAGCTTCTTCGCGATGACCCACTCGAGTGCCATCCACGTGAGGAAGCCAGCCGAGCCAGCCAGGTGCGTGTTGATGCCGGCGATCGCCGCGATCGAGTCGGCGGCACCAGCCGAGCCAGCGTTGAAGCCGAACCAGCCAAACCAAATGAGACTCGTGCCGATCATCATAAGCGGGACGTTGTGGGCCTTCACTGGCTCTCCGTGGTTGTACCGCTTGCCGACGACGATGGCGGCAACCAGGCCACTGAAGCCCGAGGCCACTTCGATCACAGTGCCACCAGCGAAGTCCAACGTGCCCATCTTCGCGCCCCAGCCGTTGGGCACAAGTGCGTAGCTCGAGTCGAGGCGGTAGGCCCAGATCCAACGGACAAGTGGGTCGTAGACGATGGAGGTCCAGAGTAGTGTGAACACGATGAAGGTGCCGAACTTCATGCGGCCAACGATGCCGCCCGAAATGAGAGCCGGCGTGATCATGGCGAACTGCGTCTGGAAGAGTGCGAAGACGGCGTTGGGGATCTTGACGCCGTACACGCCGCCCACGGTGCCCGTGACGTCGCTGTAGCCCGCCCACGCGAAGAGGTCCGGGCTGAAGCAGACCGAGTAGCCGAACGCGAAGAACTGAATCGAGACCACCGCCATGCTCACGAACGACATCATCATGGTGTTGCTCGCCATCTCCTCACCGGCCAGACCGGCGTAGAAGAATGCGACGCCCGGCGTCATGATCATGACGAGACATGCCGACGTGAGCACCCATGCCGTGTTGCCCGAGTCGATAGTGGAGCTGAAGTCGGTCGAGGCCTTCTGCTGCGGACTGGAAAAGCTCACGCACTCATTGGAGGTTGCATTCAGGTACTGCGACGCGGAGCACTCTGGTGTCGTCTGCGCGGACACGCAGAGGGCGAAGACAGTGGCGTACGCGAGGAGCAGCAGAAGCGGAGCGCTCAAGCGGAGGGGCGCCATGGTGGTGTGCAGTATGAGCCAGGCTGAGGAGGAGCCGGTGGTGGTGGGGACGTGGAAAGATGGAGAATGACGAATGGAAGAGAGCCGAGCAAAGCGGGAGGAGGATCGATCGTGCGAGCGGAGCTCGTGCTGAGGATGGATCCGCTAGGGTTCAGAGGCAGCGGCTGGGCGTCCCAGAAGGTTCCACCCGCCGGCCGCAGAACAGAACGCCGGCGTTGCGGGGCGTTGCGACGTGAGTCCGCAGTGCCCAGCGTGGTCCGTCATCACCGTTTCTCCAAGAGACGTGGAGCTGCGGCAACTGGTTGGGCAAAGTCTCGCGTGGTGTTTGGTCAAACAGGTCTCAGGCTGCAACTCGCAGCTGGAGTGCCACTGGCGCGACCTTCGCGCAACATTCTGTCGGATGTGTAGAACGGAAGCTGAAGTTGGTGGTGGTGCTGCGTCCAGAGCCCCAACCCTCTTCAGACGTACACGCGACAGGCCACTGATAAGCATTGCCCATCACCCTCAACGGTTGCCTTTCTCACCCAATGGCTCACCGGCGGAAGGAAGGAAACCACTGCTGCGCCTCAAGATCTTACAGCAAGGCTCAGCAGCGCTGGCTTCCTCTCTGGCTACAGAAGAGGGAAGCGCAGCCGCGCACTTCCGATCCTCTGCACTTCAACGTGCGCGAGCGCGGCTTCTGGATCGCGATCCGAGCTGTAGCCATCGAGCAACGCAGTCAGTCGATCTTCTCCTAACGCCAGATCCTCCTCCCTCCACGCTCCTCCTCCGTCCTTCCACGCTTCCACTTCTGCAGCCTCCGGCACAAAACCTTCGCTTGCTCTCTTCTCTTCACTTGCCTGAAACCACTTATCATTTGAACGTGCAACTGAAAACGTGTTTAAGAATTAACATACGAGCCTACACATTGGTCGATGACTCGACTGGCTTGGCAGGCGTCATGAGCGCCGAGAAGTCTCCGTCCGGTGGGTTGGCAGCCTTGAAGTTTGGCGACATGGCACCGCCACGGCTCATGTTGCCGGCATACGCCGCGCCGCCGTGGTACGAGATGTCAACGCCCTCCACCTCCTTGTCCTCCGATACACGCAGGCCCATGGTGTACTTGAGTACGATGAGGATGAGGAACGTGACCACGGCCGAGTAGCCACCGGCCACGCACTGCGACACGAACTGGTGCCAGAGTTGCTCTGGGTTGCCGTAGAAGGCGCCGCCCTTGATCGCAGGGTTGACCTCCGACGTGGCGAAGAGACCCGTGAGCAGACCACCGACGAAGCCGGCAACGCCGTGAAGACCGAACGAGTCCAGGGTATCGTCGTAGCGAAGGCGGTTCTTCACGTGGATAGCAATGAACGACACGATGGCGCCGACCACACCGAAGATCACCGATGCCCACGGAAGCACGTAACCACAGCCAGGCGTGATGGCGACCAGGCCAGCAACTGCTCCCGAGGCCGCTCCACACGGGTCCGTCTTCTTGTAGAAGATCCACTCAAGTGCCATCCACGTGAGGAAACCAGCACTTGGTGCAAGGTGCGTGTTGATAGCGGCGGTGGAAGCGATGCCGTCGGCAGCAGTGGCCGAGCCGGCGTTGAAGCCAAACCATCCAAACCAGAGCAGCGTGAGGCCGATCATGACCAGCGGCACGTTGTGAGGCTTCACGGCCTCGCCGTGGTTGTAGCGCTTGCCAACCATGATCGCGGCCACGAGCGCGCCAAAGCCACTGGAGACGTGGATGACGGTGCCGCCAGCAAAGTCCAAGCTGCCCATCTTACCCTCCCAGCCCATGGCGGTGAGAGCGTACTCGTCATCGAGCTTCAGCGACCACATCCAGCGAGCCAGTGGGTCGTAGACGAGTGACGTCCAGAGCAGGATGAAGACGATGAACGTTCCAAACTTCATGCGACCGACGATACCGCCGCTGAGAAGCGCAGGCGTGATCATGGCGAACTGTGTCTGGAAGAACGCGAAGAGAACGCCCGGGATCTTGACGCCGTACACACCGCCGACCGCACCAGTCACGTCCTTGTAGCCTGCCCAGCCGAAGATCTCCATGCCGAACGAGGCACTGTAGCCAAAGGCCCAGAACTGGATGGACACCAGAGCCATGCTAACAAACGACATCATGATGGTGTTGCTGGCCATCTCCTCACCGGCAAGTCCAGCGTAGAAGAACGCGACGCCAGGCGTCATGATCATGACAAGCGCCGAAGACGCGAGCATCCAGGCCGTGTTGCCCGAGTCAAGCGTCGCGCTGAGGTCGGCTGAGGCCTTGGAGAACGGACTCGTGAAGTTCATGCAAGCCGAGGCCTCCGTATCCAGGTACTGGTTGGCCGCGCACTCTGGCACGGTGGCCGCATCCTGTGCGTGGATGAGCGAGGCGAGGGCCGCTGTCGCGAGCAGCGCGATGGAGAGTGTTCGCGTGGAGCTGCGCATGGTGGTGCAGCACTGGCGTCCCGTGGATCTGCTGAAGCTGGACGACTAGGAGCCGAAGGTGTCTTGGTGGCGAGGCAAATTGCCGAGTGATTCCGGATTCCACTGGGACTGACGCGACGGCGGAGGGCGGAGACGGCAGACGATGAGCTGCTTGCTGCGTTCAGCGTATGTCGCCTCGTAGAGAGAAGAGCGGAGAGCAGAAGAGGAGACGGAGAACAGCGAGCGCCACTGTGCTGAACTGAGGTATCCGATACAGTACGTAGTTGCCGCCGTTTCACCCCCAAGTGTACCTACTGGGGGCGAGAGGCCAGCTGGCGGAGGTGATGGGTGGCGCGACATCTCTGGCCCGATGCTGAGAACGGAATCTGAACCTCTACATTCGCATACGGAGCCCTGAAACTGGAGTGACGCATGTCACTTCCTTATAGATTTTGTATGACAATGATTATGAAATTTAATACCCGGGTTTTAAAAATGGGTATGAGTATTCCGATGATGCATCCTTGGCGAGCTGAAGGACGTCGATGACACGTCTGCATCCGCCAATCAGAACGTGGGCTGGGACGATGCACACGACGTGGCACCACCGGAGAACAGAACGCGTCGCGAGTGCGGCATTCTGGTCCGCGCTTCTCCGGTTCCTCACTCCGATGGGGAGATCCGTTGTGGCTGAGGAGCTCCATTGCGCAAACACGTCGCCACGGTCAGAAGATCTGGCATCTTCAGTAGCTGCGTGTACGGTAGGCGTGGTTGTGGATCTCCGCCGTGTCCTGGTCGACTCCTGGCCGGGAGGGAACGCGTATGTCGCTGAGATGTCTGCAGCCGCACCAGCATAGATACCCATGGGCGGTCCACTGCAGCGCGCCTGCCAGGCGGCCTGGTGAAGCAGGAGAGCCTCTATCTGCACGCCCTCTCCTGGAGAGGGCGTGCAGATAGTGAACAGCGCACAACGCAGCCTCTGACTCCAGCCGGTTCAGTGCGACTCACGCAGCACCGCACTGGCGAGTGCCCAAAGACGAGCCAGCGAAGATGATGTGCTCACACGGACAGTCGAGTCGACACGATCGATCGGCTGAAGAAGCCCACCACGCAGGCAGCTCACGCTGCTGTTAGCTAAAGGCCTTCTCCCCACGGAGATAGTACTCCATACACCAGCAGCGATCTTCCCGCGTGAAGCGGCGCGCGCCGAGCTGCTGTAGGTGCAGTCACGTGCATGGCGATCACTCGCCGTCTGAAGACACCACCTCCGCATTCCTGATCACAGTGTAGCCATATCAACTTCAAGGGTGAAATCAGTGTGCACCACACCACTGTAATATTCCACTAGGTGCGAAACCTATCTGTGTTATATTACCGTAAACTACACCCCTCGAAGAAAACCAAACACGAAACTTCTTTTTTTCTTCGCGACCGGCGCGTGCCTTGAAGAGTCCCCTCCGCCCGACAGCTCCGCTCGCCAGAAACGCAGCCTTCCGCGACCGCTATGCTCCGCCGCTCGCGTTCCATCGTCCGCCGCGCCGCCGCGCGCCACGCGACCTCTGCGCAATATGCCTCCCAGCGTGCCTGCAGCCTCTCCGTCTCCTCCCCTGCGTCCTCCTCCATCTCCTCCTCCGCCTCCTCCCATGCTCGCGCGGCGCTGCTGATGGCCTCGCGCGCCATGTGCACCAAGGCGGCCGTGAAGAAGGGCGAGCCGCTGTGCTGTCCGCAGTGCGGATCCACGCTGGCGCTGGCCGAGTCACTGGCGGACACATCTTCCTCGTCCTCCTCTGCTGGCTCGGGCTCCGCCGTGCGAAAGCAGGAGCCCGCGAGTGCCGCAGCGCCGTCCTCCTCCACCTCGACAGACTTTGCGTTCAAAGAGGGCGACGTCGTCAAATGCACGGGCTGCAATCTCCACTTCGCGGTCAAGGCCGCGTCGTCCAGCAGCGCGACGGCCGCCACCGGCCCACGTCCGCAGACGCAGCCAGCATATCGGAATGCCGCGGCGGCGGCGGCGCTGAGCTCGCTGTCGTCGTCGTCGCTGCTGGGCACGACGATGCAGTCGCGCGGCTCGGCCTTCGGCGGCCCTGGTACCAACACCAACGCGAACAACACGACAGGCGGGGGCAACGCGGTGCAGCGTCGTCGCATGAACGGTACGCTACGCTGCGGGAGGCGATCGATCATGGAATTCTGTGGACTGATGTGCGACGTGTGATATGTGACGTGTGACAGCTGACGGCGAGTACGAGAAGCTGGCGAATGAGGCATTCGGCACTCCGATCCCGACAAGCTCCACGGCGTCAGGCGTCGGCTCACGCGCCGGCGCGTCCAGCTTCTTCAAGCAGCGACTGCTGACGCCGCGTGAGATCTACGACGGGCTGAATCAGTACGTGATCGGCCAGGACAACGTCAAGCGCATCCTTAGTGTCGGTGTGTACAACCACTACAAGCGACTGCGCGCACAGGAGCTGCTGAGCCAACGCAAGGAGGCAGCGCAGCGGGCCAATGCGATGCAGTTCCAGCAGCAACAGCACCAATCCATGTTCCAGTCGAACGAGCTGCTGGAGGACGACGTTGAGGAGCTCTCGACCGCGGGGCCATCGGCTTCCTCGTCCACGCCTGGCCTTTCGAGTCTGAATCGACGCTTGCTGCTGGAAGAGGTGTGGATGGATCCATCTGCAGCTGCCGACAAGTCCGCAGCGCGTACCACAGCTAGCGAGAGCGAGCGAGAGCTGCCGCTTGGGAAGTTGGAGCTGCTGCAGGACGTCGAGCTGGACAAGACGAACGTGATGATGATCGGTCCGACAGGCTCAGGCAAGACGTTGCTGGCCAAGACGCTCGCGCGACTCGCCAAGGTGCCGATCGTGATCGCGGATGCGACCTGCCTCACACAGGCAGGCTACGTGGGCGAAGACGTTGAGTCGGTGCTGTTCAAGTTGTACCAGGCATCCAACTACAACCTCGAGGCCACGCAGCGCGGCATCGTGTACATCGACGAGATTGACAAGATCTCGCGCAAGAGCGAGAACGTGAGCATCACACGTGACGTGTCGGGCGAGGGCGTGCAGCAGGCGTTGCTCAAGATGCTTGAAGGTAGCTCCGTGAACGTGCCGGAGAAGGGAGGACGCAAGAACCCGCGCGGTGAGTACATCACGATCGACACGACCAACATCCTGTTCATATGCGGCGGTGCGTTCGCCGGCCTAGAGCAGCTCGTGGCACGACGCACACAGAAGTCGTCGATCGGCTTTGGCGCGCAGATGAAGAACACGCGCATGAAGGAGTCGGAGCAGATCGGTAGTCTAATGCAGCGTGCGGATCCGGAAGATCTCGTGTCGTTCGGTATGATCCCAGAGTTCATCGGCCGCTTCCCACTGCTTGTGAGTACGAGTGGACTCACCAGCGACGAGCTCGTGCAGGTGCTGACGGAGCCTAAGAACTCGCTCGTGCGGCAGTACAAGGCTCTGTTCGCGATGAACGGCGTCGAGTTCCACGCCACGGAAGGCGCATTGGACGCCGTGGCTGAGCTGGCACTCAAGCGCAACACCGGCGCTCGTGGACTGCGATCAATCTTCGAGCGCGCGCTGATCGACACGATGTTTGAGCTGCCAGATCTGAAGGATGTGAATGCCGTGTATGTGGACGAAGACGCGATCCTTGGCCGCAAAAAGCCTGTGCTGATCCGCGGGGCGATGACGCTAGACGACTACTTGAAGAACGTCGATGATGAAGCTGAGGCCGTGTAGAGTGCGGTCATTCCACTCTGTGTACATCAAAAGTAGCCCCCAAACCCGACGACCCGCCCGCTGTGTATCGATACTGCCTAGCACCCAACGAAAGCCATCACCATAAACTCAAAACAATGAAATTCCACAGTGAAAACGAGACGATGCAGCCGCAAAGCAGCACTCACCAGGGCTCTCGCGTGGGCAGAGAGGATTGGTTTCGCACCTTCAAGCCTCCGCTAAAAATACGGCATCGACCTGACCTCATGACCGAGCTGGGGAGCTCCATGAGCGTGGCAAGCAATCCCCAGGCTTCGACGTAGGAGGTGAGCGCAGCAGCGGAAAGACAGTGACAGAGATGGTGGTGGGTACGTCCATGGTGGCGGGGCCGGAGGATAAAGAGAGCTTGCGACACGAAGCACGACGCCAGCGCGAGCAGGAGCGACTGAAGAAGCTGGGGCCAGGGCGCCTGCGTAACATTGGCGTGAGTAGAATGCACGCCGCCTCGCGCATGGAGATGATTTACTTTTCCTCACCTGTGTCGTGACCTTCGTATGTCTCTGAACAGGCCGATATTGCTGGTGTGAAGAACCAGATCGAAGAGAAGAAGCTCCAGGATGAAGCCGATCGTGAAGCCCAGCGCCAAGCGTTTGAAGAAGACGAAGCCATCCGTCGGTACTTGATTCAAATCGAGTCGGAGGACGCGCTTGCGAAGCGGAAGGAGATGCTCACGCTGCGTAACGACTGGGGTCTCCAAGCCGCTGAACGCAACCGAGCAATGGAGCAGGACGCGCGAGAGCGTGCGATCCCGATTGAGCCAGAGACCTGTGCCCCTGGAGCAGCACAGAAGTTCCACGGCGAGGATCCAATGCGACTGGAGCGAACGCGCCTGCAGGCGATGCAACTCAAGGAGTGGACACTCGCGCAAATGGCGGAGAAGCGACAGCGAGAGGCCTTCGATGCGGAGGACGAGCGTCGGTTCGGTGCGTACCTCGCGGAGATCGAGCGGTTCCAACAGGCTCTTCACACCGCAACAGAACGCGAGAGAACACAGATCGCGCTCGAACTACAGCGCTTCAACCAGTTCTTGCTGGATGAGAAACGCGACCAGGAACGCCGCCGCCACCAGCAAGAACAGGCGATGAACGCAGACGAGATCCAGAAGACCCTGCAGAGCAACCTGATTAGCGAGAACCCACTGCAGGCACAGCTACCCGGCGTGTCATTTGACCAGCGGGTGCGTGTCGACCACTGGAAAGGCTTCTCAAGCGACCAAACCAAGCGGTACTTGGCTCAGAACGACCACTTGCTCGCTGAGAGGGCTCGCCAGCAGGAGCAACTTCGCAACGAAGAGGCCAACGACGCGCGACGACAAGCCGAGCTGAACAGGATACTGGTGGAGGAGGAGCACAACATCCAGCGGAAGAAGGCAATGGAGCAGCTTGCTATCAAAGAAGCGCTTGACAGACAGGCACGCGAAGCTGCCGAGCGAGAGCAGAGGAACGCGCAGCAAGCACGGGGCAAGATCGAGCCAACGTTTTTCCAGAACTTCGGACGCTCGTACCGCTAATCTACCGTATTCGTGGACTGACTCGTTTGAACGACGGCTGAGATTGCTTCGTGCCGTCTGTGGGATACAACCATTCATGAGCTCTTCATTCCCCCCACCAATACATACCTAGCTCTTTCGATGTCGCAGTACCGACCTGTGTCTAGAGTAGTCGCCGGAGCGCTGACGTCGCTTGGTCGAGGTCGCTCTCAGTGAGCTTATCTATGAACGCCTGCTGCTCTTCAGGACTCGACATGGCGAGGAGACTTTCGTGCAGCTTCCAGTAGGTGGTAGCAAAGGCGTCCCACTTGATGCGCTTGGCGTTCTCGATTTCTTCGTCGATCATATCTATGTCAACAGGGCCCGGGTCGCTGTCTTCAAATGGCTGCACTGTCGTCCGCTTGCTCTCGCTCCCCACATTCGTGTCGGACACCTCGCCGGCGGTATCTTCAACGCGAATTGGCCGTGAACTTTGCCCTGGGAATCGTCGCGTGAGAATCTCATCGTACTTCCTGTAGTCATACGCTCGGCATAGAGTCTCTCTCCAATCTTCTGACCGTGTCTGTTTGCCTTCACACATCACTTGGAGAAACGTAGCGAAGCGTGGTTGCGCATGAGGCACGACCCAGTCCTTGAGAGACCGCTTGCGGTTGGCGAACTCAGGCAGATTGGAGTAGGCCAGCACCTGGTAGAGCGCCTCAAGACAGACAGACTGTGGTGGTGTGAGCGACTGCGACGAAGGATCCACTTGTAACCCGAAGTGGAGTGCTGAGAGTTTATAGAAAAGCCGAGAGAACAGCTTCCACGTGACTTCTGCATCCGACGGTAGGACACATACGTCACTCAAGGCGTCACGGACGAATACTGCGATCGTGACTGCGTTGAGAGACATGTCGTGGCCCGCCTGGAGGATTGTGATCAGCTCCTTCACTACCTGGACACACTGGTTGTTGCGATTCGACTTGACGTGCGATGAAAGCCGGGAAAACAGAAGAAGGCAGCTCTCCAATACGCGCGAGAAGGATTTAGACGGACTCCAGCCACTCACAGTCGTCATCTTGGCCAAGTGCATCAACGTGTCAGTGCACATAGCGAGAACCATCGGCGACAAGCCTTGTGTGCCATCCTCATCGTTGTCTTCAAAGATAGCTCGGACGATGAGTAGCCCACCATCAACAACACGAAGGACGCCGTCGCGCAGTACTGCGGTCATCGCTTCACCGCTTTCGAGAAAGGTGTGCACGCTGCCAATACACTCGGTCGCCATGGGTAAGTAGTGCGCCACCCAGTCTTCTTTGTCGGATTCGCCATACTCTGGTAGCAACGACGAGCTCGCGAGCAAATCCAAAAGGTCAAGTGCTGTTTCCAGCTCTGCTGTGAGCTTGTGGCCAGGACCTTCTGCACACAACAAGTCGAATGCGCTTGAGACGAGTTGCAGGCACTGGTGCTTCACCGCGCCACTGAACTCGGGGTACAGGAACGCGATGAGTCGAATGAGTTCTGTTCGTGCTTGCAGGTCGACTGGAATACCCTTCGGCCCCTTAGAATGTGTGAATGCGACCAGAGTGGAGAAGACCTGGCTGACCACTGGCTCATCCCAAACGTAGCACATGAACTCACGCCAAATCTCCCACACCACGAATCGCTGGTTGGGGTCGGGGCACAGCGCTTGCTCCACGAGGAAGAGCTGTAGCGTGTCTATCGATTCATTTTGAGCGATGAGAGCATCAAGCAAGAAGTCGACGAACAGGCTCACGGTTCTCGCGTACCCACCGACAAGTATACGCCGTCCCCACACGCGGAAACGCTGAAGTAGAGCGCCAACACTCGCAAATACTGGTGCAGCCGCCGCATGGTGCTCATTTATATCTGTGTCACCGTCACCGACGCCGCTGATCACGAAGAACGCCGAGGTCGCGAGGAGGTGGCTCCACATCAACGAAGCCTCGACAGGATCACCACTGATGGGAGGATTGCTGCTATCCCTGTCGACGAATTGAGCACGCGTCTGGCGGACGAGGTTTTTCAACTGTGGGCTCGATTGCCACAGCAATGTTCCGACAAACGACCGTGTGGAAGCCTGGAGTTTGTCGCTTCTCGCGCTGGTTTCGATAAACGCGATAGCACACTGCAGCACACGGAACGCCTCGTGCTGTATTTTTTCGGACGTTTCCACGAGCCCTTCGGCGAATGGCACCACTGCAGCGATGGCGTCGATAGCAAGCGCGACACTGCACTCAACCTATGCCAAATATCTCCATCAGCAACAACTTTATCTCATCCACATCATCGCGCAACATCCCACCTGAGCCACCAAAGCGTCAACGAACTGCACGAATTGGCCCTGGAAGGCTCGCAGGAAGAGCCGCAGCATCCTCAGTTCGTGGGCGACGTCCACAGGACCCTCGCCTCCTTGTGTCGAAGCCGGTCGCACAGCCGCTCGCAGGCGGAGGCGCTGAGTCGTCTCTGCGAGACTGCTGCACACAGCTTCAAACACTGACCGCAGATCGTACGCTCGGATAGCGTCGTCACCGCACAACCGCAACAGCGTTCCACGGTGTCGCGTCGACAGTTTGTTGAGGTTCTGCAAGAGCCATTCGTGAGGAGATCCTAGCACCCAAGCACACGTCTGGATACCAAACAAACCCACCTTCCAGACCAGCGTCATGACGCGGAAGTCGCGCCTAGTGGTGGCATCGTGCGTGTGGATGCGGAAGAGTGCGCTGGCCACGTCCACGACCCACGCACACTCGTCATTCTCCTCACCCTTGAGCTCCTCCATCACAACGAGGTCCACAACAGCGTCTGCCCACGCTGCCAGCAGCTTCAGCTCCCCAGTATCGCGGTCCTCTGCCTTGATCAGCTCAGAGGCAATGCGCTGTGCGTACGCCACTGCTGCCGCTCGCACAGCAGCAACATTGGCGTCCCCTGCGTCGTCTCGAGTGTCGTCCACTGCGGGTGCTGCCTTCTCAGTCGTCTCCTCCTCCACGACCTGCGCGTCCTTCTCCTCGACCTCCATGGCACGCGTCTTTAGCTGCATCAGTAGTCCACCGAGGAGATCGCCGCTCACAGAGAGAAGCAGCTCCGCGTCCGAGACGAGTGTCGTCGCGATGCCACAGCCGACAGCCAGCGGCTTCGACGCGAGATACTGAAGCACCTGCGGCACTTCAGGCGATGGCGAATGGCTTGCGTCGCGACTCACCATCTCCTCTATCAGATACGCCTGGATCTCGCCACTCAGCGCCGCCACATCGCCCTCCGCACAGCCCGCAAGTCGCGCGTCCATCGCGTTCGACGTCGTGTTTCCGGTTGCGTTTTGGCGCGGAAACATCACCGCAATAACCTCTATAAATAAATAAACGCTGCAACTTAAACTTTGATACCTCTTATATAAAAGATATGGTGTGAACCACACTGCGTTGGTAGAAACACGCTGTACTATTCCAGTACATGGGAAGAGTGATGGTCCTCATCCCAGCAGCTCACCCACATCTGCCCAGCAGCTCAAACAAGCGGATCATTTCCATTCCCCTCATTCACTGCGAGCGC
>JAADVE010000603.1:0-16064 GCA_023334595.1 Pythium utonaiense
AGCAACACGCTTGATCGTCTGAACGCCACGCAGCCGCTGGTCCTCTCGGCATGTCGTGTCCGTTGGCAACTGGACCCACATCAGACGAAGCAATCTGCCAAGTCGATCGGGCAAACTTGTGTCGGCTGCACTCCAGCTGAAATCTAAGATCCTCGCAAATGGCATACCGAGCAGACGGCTCCATCAATCAGGCAGGCGCGAAACGAATGATTTCCGCCGCAGGAATTGATACACCTCCATCATCCAGTTGTTCCTGTGGATAACACCTACCCCGCGAGCGGACGAGTGGACCGATGTGAGTGAGTACAGTATCTTCAAAGCGGGTAGGGGATCGGTGGCCGTGGATTGGGCGTCGTGTTGTGGGGAACTGCACTGTGTGGGCCGGTCATTGAGCCAACCATGCTCTCTGCTGCTGGTTTGCCTTTCGTCTGATCGCAGGGTTCGCCAGATGCATCGTCTGCTCCGCGCACGACGGAAGAATTGATGCTGGCTGCATCTGTTCGCCTGCGGTATCGAGCGTCCGCCCGGGGCCGTCCCCACTCCTCCGCTCCTCCTCCTCCTCCTCTGTTTGTTTCCTCCGCTCCTCCCCACCTGGGCCCTGCCACGCATCCGCGCAACACTCGTCGCTTGTTGAGTTGCGCGGCGCGCGACCGGACGCTTCTCCCTCCCCTGCTCCCCTGCTCCCCTCCCCACTCTCTCTCTCTCTCCCCTCGCTGCCTCGTGCTCCGCCACGGGGGTCTCCTCTCTGCTCAGTCCACACTTGCTCCCTCCCTCCCTGGAAGAGAAGAGAAGCGACCGAGACACGCACACGGACTGAGGCAACTCCGTCCTGTACTTCCGCTCGATCGACATGGCGCCTGTGACCGACAAGGCCGTGGCGACGGCTCCCGCCAGCGCCGCGCCCGCCGCCGCCAACAACGCGCTCGGATGCGTCAAGTGCGGCCGCGAAATCTCGGAATCCGACGCGTTCTGCATCTACTGCGGCACCAAGGTCGCCGTCTCGCTCGCGCAGCAGGCCAAGCCAGCGGCTGACGCCAAGGACCCCAAGGCGGCGGCTCCTGCGGCGCCAGACGCCAAGCCAAAGGCCCCGACGCCCATCAAGACCGAGGAGGCCAAGCCCAAGGCGCCTGCGCCCGTCGCGACGGTCTCTCGCGCGCCGTCCGCCGGCTCGCTGCCTGGCGCCGCCAAGCCAGAGCAGACCGTGACCCGCGCGCCTTCCGCTGGCTCCATGCCCAAGCCAGAGCAGCAGGTCTCGCGTGCGCGTCCTGCGCAGCCTTCGCCTGCGTCCTCTGCGTCGTCGGGCTCCGGCTCCGCTCCTCGCAGTGCCGTGCCTGGTGCTCCTAGCTCGGCGCCATCGTCGCGCACCTCGGCGCCTACCACGCCAAACCCAGCGCCTCGTTCGCAGCCGAGCTCGCGTGCCAACATCCCGCAGGCACCGACGTCCACGCCTCGCCAGGTGCCGCCTCGCACGCAGCACCGCGGCAGCCTCCAGGACGACGGCGGCCGTGGCTCGCTGGACGCTATGCCAGCGGATGTCGCCGGCTTGGAGAAGCTCTGGGTGCCAGACAACTTCTCCAGCGACTGCATGGACTGTAAGGTGCCATTCGGCTTCGGCAAGCGTCGCCACCACTGTCGTGTGTGTGGTTTGCTGTTCTGCCGCGAGTGTGTGAAGAACAAGATGGTGATCCCTGCGTCGTTCGGATACACGGCGGCGCAGCGCTGCTGCCGCAGCTGTGTGACGGCGCTGCAGCTCAAGGCCATCACGTCGCCTGCTGATGTCTTTGCTCAGCGTCGCGGCGGCCACAAGAAGTCCTCTGCGGGCAAGGAATCCCACTACGAACTGCTTGGTGTCGGCAAGGACGCCTCGCCGGAAGAGATCACGCGCCACTACAACGCCATGGCGCGTACCATGGACCCATCGTCCAAGGACGACCTGGAGCAGCTCGAGAAGATCACGGACGCGTACCGCACGCTGAACGATCCGACGGCCCGCCAGCGCCACGACTCGGAGGCGCAGCGCGAGTCGGACGTTGGCTCGCGCAACGACTCGTTCGTGGTGGAGACGGCACGCAGCGACCAGACTGAGTGCCAAGTGTGCTTCCGTCCGTTCAAGCTCGGTCGTCGCCAGCACCACTGCCGTCGCTGCACGCGCAGTGTCTGTAACACGTGCTCGGAAGGCCAGAAGCCGATCCCAGAGCTCGGTTGTATGCTGCCAGTGCGTCACTGTACTCAGTGTATGGATGCGCCACCTAAGTTCGTCAAGCCAGTCATGGAGCCGCTCGCGAAGCCGCCTGCTGGCTTTGAGTACCTGTCCAAGCTCGACGTGCACCTGGCTGTCAAGTCGCTGTCGTCTAGTGCCAACGACGACGAGCTCTTCGAGGTCAAGACGTTCTGTGAACCAAACCCAGAGGCTGTGAAGGCTGCGCATGTGACCGTGTCGGAAGGAGACCGTCAGGTCGCGAACGAATACGCGATCACGCTCAACCGCCAGTTCTCAGACTTCGAGTGGCTGTTCACTGCCCTCGGCGAGTACACGAACCCGAAGGCGCTGCCCAACTTCCCAGACAAGCGCCAGCCTCGTGCGTCGCGACCAGCGGCTCTGCAGACGTTCGTCTACGGTTGTATGATCCACCCATTGCTGCGCGATGCCGACTGCCTCAAGGCGTTCTTGGCACTGCCTGGCGACGACTTCGGCAAGTTCAAGCGTGGCGGACCGAAGAAGGCGATGTACGACAACGACAAGTACAGCAGCCTCGTTGTCGCACTGCGTCTGGAGTTTGAGAAGGCGCAGATGCGTGGCAAGGTCGACGAGCTTGTCGGCCGCCAGAAGGACCACGCGCAGCGCATGGCCGAGCAGCGCGTGCGTGCTGCGAACTGGCAGAAGCGTGAGTCGTCGCAGAACGTGCGTCGTGAGCAGGCTTCGACCCGACACAAGGCGCTTGAGTCTCGTCGTGAGACGCAGACCGCGCGTTCGGCTCGTGAGAAGGAGCGCTTTGAGAAGCAGGACACGACAACGCACATTCTGTTCTTCGACACTGTGGCGGATGAGGCCCAGCGTAAGACTGAGGAGGAGACGCGTCTCAAGGAGAAGGTTGAATTCACCAAGTCGAAGGACGCCTTCCAGGCCGATACGACGCAGTGGAACCGCGACATGGCGGAGTGGAGTCGACACCGTGCGAACTGGTCGGAGGCTCACAACCCACCGATCTCGAAGGACATTGCCAACGAGTGGATCGTTAAGTCGTACGGTATCTACCACACGCAGGCCGCGTCGGAGGTGCCAAAGGAGCTCACGGAGCTGCACGCGCAGTTCGTCAAGCTCCAGGAGAAGGAGCCTGCTCTTCTGGAAGAGGAGGGCAACTTGGTCGACGACGAGTGGATGAAGTTGGCTAAGGAACGTGAGCACTGGACAAACGACCGTGCCAACATGAAGCGTGAAGATGAAATGTGTGCGGATGAAGACAAGCGCTACGAGCAGGAGCACGAGTATGTGCGACTCGCGGGTGAGGCTCGCGTGAAGAAGGTTAAGGCGATCGAAGCCGACCTTCTCGCGCTGAAGACCGAGATCTCCTCGCGATTCCGCTGCATCTCGCAGCGCCGCAGCCGCCACACAGCTCTGGACGAAGAATTCGAGAAGGAATGGCGTGTCCTTCAGGCGGAGCGTAGTGACATCACGAAGAGCCGTCTCCAGGAGCACGACGCTCGTATCGGTCGTGGTAAGAAGCGTAACGAGATCTTCAACGACCAGCTTGCGCGCCAGACCAAGTCGCAGCGCATGCTGCTGTTCAAGCGTGCCGCCCTCACGGACGAGCGTAAGCGTGACTGCACGCTGTTTGACGAGCACAAGGAGGACTGCAAGACTGCGCTCGAGCAGTCGCGCAGCTCGCGCATGCTCACCCCTGAGTACATTGCCCGCCTGCAGGCCGATATGAAGATCCGCGCGGCCGAGTTCCAGGAGGTGATCGAGAGCAACAAGCGCACGGCCTTCGAGGGTGGTGATCCAGAGGTGGATGCTCGCGATGAGTTCATGAACGACGTGCGTCGTCGCCGTGCTGACTTCCAGAAGCAGCTCGACGACCAGAAGGCCCAGCTCGAGGCCGAGAACGACCTGTGCAAGTCGCTCCTGAAGCGCATGGAGGAGCACATCGCCAAGCTGGACGAAGAAATTGCCAACGCGGCCAAGGAGGAGACGCTCATTACCGAGTTCTCGTCGTTGCTAGAATCAGAACTCAAGCTACTTGCAGACGAAGAGGCCAAGCGTGAGGAGAAGAAGGCGTTGATCACCGAGCTGATGAACAACGCTGGCAACTGGGCACTTGACGCGCTCCACGAGCACTCGCGCCGCAAGAAGAAGGAGGCTGACCGTCTCGTGAACCAGGCCGTCCGTGCTGCCGACCTGCAGAAGCTGGTCCAGCACTTCACGCACCGTGTCATCGAGCAGGAAGAGCGTATTATGCGACAGAAGCAGCGCATCCTCAACGGTGAGCACAAGGTCGAGATGCTTAAGTCGTCGGAGAACTGGTTCCAGTACGTTACGGGCTTTACGTCGGACATGGTCAAGAAGGACCAGAAGATCCTCGATGCTGGCAAGAACGAGCGTGTGGAGGACCTCAAGGAAGCAGCGCGTCTGCAGAAGGACGATGAGGTGGATATGAAGGCTGTCTCGGCTGAGCTCGTCGCGAGTCAGAAGTTCTCGAAGGAGAAGGAGGAGAAGCGCTCTATCTGGGCCCAGGTCGAGGAGGTGTATAGCCTGCAGAACCCTCAGGAGAAGGACGAGGACATGATGATGACCTCGCAGATCCGCAGTCTGCTGCAGCAGCTTGGTGAGGCATTCGAGATGCTCGCCAACCGTCTCATGGAGGAGGACGAGAGCCTTCAGCACGCGTCGACGCAGCTCGAGGGTGAGGTTGAGTCGATCAACGCGTTCATGTCGCGCATGGAGAGCGAGGAGAACGCCTTGTGCAACACTGAGAAGGCTTCGCTGGCCAAGGAGAGCCAGGTGCGTCGTGCCGAGAGCGACCTGATCGAGCAGCGCGCTCGTTCCCTCATCGACAGCTACAAGCAGATGCAGGCTGAACACTCCAAGTACCCAATTGACTTGGACAAGATCAAGAGCCGCCGCAACGAGCGTGAGCGTCCTGTCGCTCCGCGCGAGGCTGAGCTCGAGGTCGCCAAGCGCCTGCTCAAGACCCGTAACTACTACGACCGCAAGGCCTGCGCCGAGTTTGTTAAGAAGTTCAAGCTTGACCAGGACCTGAAGGAAGTGCGTGAGGTCTTTGACTGGCTGCGTGTGAACCTTGACCGTGATATCAAGAAGATGGAGAAGTGGCTCGAGGCGAGCCGCAAGGACCGCAAGCAGATCGAGGCGGTCAAGGTTAAGGGTAACGAGATCGACTGGGAGAAGGACACGCTCGCGCGTATCCCTGCCCTCAAGGATGTGCAGAAGAAGCTCTCGCGCTCGCAGTCGACCTCGGGTCGTGCGGACGGCGGCAAGAACAGCGAGTCGAACGCTCTCCACCCAACGGAGCAGTGGATCGCTGACCTGATTACTCTGAAGAAGAACATCTCGGAGATCGATGCCACGGTCCTCAAGAACGCGGCTCAGCTCTCGGAGACGGCCACGGAAGAAGAGAAGAAGGTTTCGGAGGCTCTTCAGAAGATGCTGGCGGACAAGGAGTACGTGCTCAACTCGATCCGCTTCATTGACGATGAGGAGGCCAAGGCCGTGGGTTCCACCGGCAAGGGTATGACCCGTCTTGACTCGGAGAACAGCAGCTTCCTGCGATCAAGTGACGAGGCCTCGGGTAACGCGGCGTCTCCAGTGCCAAGCACGACGCCACGTGCGACTCGCCCGAACTCGGCGAACTCGCGCCAGCCATCGGCGCGTGCCAACAAGATCCCATCGCCAAAGATCCCGGCGCCAGCGCCGAAGGCGGCGTCGCCAACGCAGGCTCCTGCGGCCCCAGCGCCAAAGCCAGCGTCCCCAACGCCTGCTCCTAAGGCTGCTTCCCCAACGCCAGAGGCTTCCGCTGCAGCTCCGGCGGCTCCAGCCCCAGTGGCCCGCAAGCCATCGAACAACGCGTTCCAGCAGAAGGTCACGTCGGTGGACTTGTAAGCGCCGTCCATCCTCAACGTGTGTACCCCCCGTTGTCCGTCGTGTGCATTTAGTATCTCGCCATCGTGGCTGCTGCATCTCTCGACCCCCCCGTATGTGATAAAGCGAGAAAGGCAACACGATCCTCTCCAGCGGCTCCTCCTGCGGTAGCGCAGAGGAGGTTTTGATCCAAGTAGGAATACATTTATACAGACTATTGATACGTACGCGCTCTCCTTCTCTCTCTCGTGCACATCATCGGGTACCACGCAGCATTGCTCATCAAGTCGCGCATCATCGAAGGCCGTTCGGCTGGCCTCTCACACGGTGTGACTACTAGTATGCACGACTCAACTCAGGTGTAGACCTCCTGGATGATCGCGCGGACACGCAGAAGCACTCACCGCAATCTGAATCACTAGCCACTGCAACCGCAAGGGAGGACCCACAGGCAGGAGGGGGGGGGGAGCTCATTCGTTGTCTGGAGGAACGTCGTGATGAGATTTTGGTCCATACGTTACCTGACTTTAAGGACAACAAGATCCTTCCAACGATTCAATGTGTCCGATTATACCTTACTTTAGTGCCCTGATTTGGTTTAAACACTGTGAATATCTTGTGGCTCCCCACTGGAGAGATATTTGAACCGTGTGCAGAGGACTGAGGCTCGAGTCCATTTCGCGCTTCGATCGACAAGACGCAAGTGGAGAGAAGCATGTCGAGCTGGTGGTTCTACGGTGGCGCCTACGCGGGGCTCATCGTGCTGGTGCGTCTCTCCTTCTCTCTGTGCGTGCGCATCTGCTCTCGATGTCTAATGCGCTCGTTCGTGGATGGCAGTCCTTCCTGTGGACCAAACTGCGCTCGCCTGGATTCGACGTCAAGGACAAGCACGTGTTCATCACTGGCGGCTCCTCCGGCCTCGGCCTCTCGCTCGCGGTCAAGTGCGCCAAGCAGGGTGCCAAGGTTAGATGCGTGTAATGGATGCAAATGCAGTCTCTGTGGAAGCGGCGATTAACGGGTCGTGTGGGGGGAGTGTAGATCTCGATTGTGGCGCGTTCCCAGGCGAAGCTGGACGCCGCGAAGCGTGAGATCGAAGCTGCGTCGCCGAAGACGACTGTGTTCGTCCAGTCGACGGATGTGACGAACTATGAATCGGTCCAGAAGGCGGTCGCGGAGGCCAACAAGTTCCACAAGCAGCCAACCGACAAGCTCATCTGCTGTGCGGGACTTGCCGCACCAGGCATCATGGTGGAACAGGACATCTCTGTCTTTCACAAGATGATGGATCTGAACTACTTCGGCGTCGTGCACACGGTCAAGGCCGCGCTGCCGGCGATGATCGAGGCCAAGAACAAGGGCCACGTGATCATCATCGCCTCGGGCTGCTCCATGCTTTCGTTCATCGGGTACACGCAGTACGCGAGCTCCAAGTACGCGCTTCGAGGCCTGGCGGAGGCACTGCGCAACGAGCTGAAGCTGTACGACATGCAGACGTCCGTGTACTATCCTGGCAACATCGACTCCCCAGGTTTCGCCGAGGAAAACAAGATCAAGCCGGCCGAGACGCTCGAGATCGAAGGCGCCAGCACGCCTGTGCACCCGGATGCCGTGGCTGACAGCCTTCTCAGCGGTCTTCGCGATGGCCAGTTCTCCATCACGAACGACCCGCTGCTGTTCGTGCTGCGCGTGATCTCGAACGGCGTGTCGCCACGCTTCAACTCGCCGTTTGAGCTGCTGATCTTCCCGCTGTGCCTGGTGATCCAGATGGGCTTTGGCATCTACATGGACTTCGTCGTCACTCAGGCGGCCAAGAAGTACGCCAAGAAGGAGAAGGCCAACTAAAGAGCCATCGCACGCATCGTCGTCCCATGAACAGAGGAGCTCCATACTCCATGTACCCACGAGGAGCTCTCCATCAGCAGGTCAAGGTAACCCATGAACCGGTCTTCTATTGTGATGCTCTCAGTAGTGTATAGGTATACACACGTAACCAAATACGACCTGTATACCGTACCCTGTGACAGACTACAAGTAACCACTCCGAATAGAGGTCGCCTTTCTACGAGCCAATCCCATGCTGCGAGTTTTTAGCACAAGTCGCAAGCACGCGCCGTCCATCTCGAGTGGCTCGTGGCACCAAGAGCTCTCTCTCTCTCTCTCCGATCTTGCGTCGCCTCCACTGCAATTGCCAAGAAGATCACCATGGCGCCTCCATCCACTGGCACCAAGAACGCCGCTCCACCCGCGTCCACGGATGCAGCGCAGCCGCTCAAGAAGGCTCGCGTTGAGTACTCGGAGGAGTCGGTGCGCGAGTGCTTTTACCCGGGACTGCTGGACGACAGCAACGTGAATGCACTGGCCGCGGCCTACAAGACATCGGCGCCGTACTTGCACACGTGCATCACGTCGCTGGTGGCGCCGCAGCTGCTGAGTGACGTGCGCAAGGAGATCGAAGAGCACTTGGTGTTCACGGAGAAGGAGACCGACATCTTCAAGGTGCTCCAGACTGGCGACCTGGCCAACATTGACGGCCTGCCCGAGGAAGAGCGCAAGCAGCTCGCGAACCTGCACCGCCTGCGCAATGCCATGTACTCGCAGACTTTCCGCGACTTTGTGTCCAAGGTCACGGGCAGCGGCCCGCTGTCGGCATCCAAGCAGGACCTGTCCATCAACAGCTACTGCCAGGGCTCGCACCTGCTCAACCACGACGACGTGATCGGCTCGCGCCGCGTGTCGTACATTCTGTACCTGCCCGATCCAAAGGAATGGGACCCAGCGTACGGAGGAGCGCTGGAGCTGTACCCGTGCGTGTCGAAAGGTACGCCTGACGTCGCGCCGACGCTCACGCTGCCGCCAAAGTGGAACCAGTTCGTGATGTTCACGGTGCAGCCTGGGTACTCGTTCCACAGCGTGCAGGAAGTGATTGCCCCACACGACCGTTTGTCCATCTCGGGCTGGTTCCACTTGCCGCAGAAGGGCGAGCCAGGCTACCTGGAAGACGCCGAGGACCAGGACGCCGCCCCGGCGTCGCTCGCCCAGCTCGAAGACGACTCCAAGGACGTGGACTTTCCGTTTGTGCCAGTGGAGACCGTCGCCACTGCGTCGGAGATGACGGACGCTGACCGCGAGTACTTGGCGAAGTACCTGAACCCGAACTACGTGTCTGCGGACAACTTGGCGCAGATCAACGAACGGTTTGGCGCGGACTCGTCCATCCAGCTCAACGACTTTCTGCAGAAGGAGTACGCGAGTCTGCTGCAGCCTGTGCTGGTAAAGGCAGACGAGCGTGATGGTCTGGCCAACAGCGAGTCCAAGATGATCCACGGCACGGGCGTCCACCCTGGCTGGGCCGTGCAGGGCTCGCCAGTGAAGCAGCGATTCATGGTGCTCACGCCCGAGGCCCACGAGGCCGAGCCGGAGGAGGCTGGCAAGCTGCGGGAGCTGCAGGAGCTGTTCAAGTCGGAAGCGTTCCGTCGCTGGACGGCTGACGTCGCAGGCTCGAATGTCACCCACGTGCGTGGCCGCGCTCGTCGCTTCCGCCCAGGACTCGATTACACGCTGGGCACGTCGTCCAACGTCACGAGCATTCTGGACATGACGCTGTCGATCACACCGGAGAGTGAGTGCTGGGAAGAAGGCGAGGTTGGCGGCTACGAGTGCTACGTCGGTGGCGACGAAGAGAACGACGACCCGGCCATCTACCGCCAGTCGGCTGAGGACACAGACACGCTGCTGGCCACGCAGGCTGGATGGAACGTGCTCACGGTCGTGATGCGCGACCAGGGCGTCATGCGCTTTGTCAAGTACGTGTCGGCGCTGGCCAGTGGCTCGCGATGGGATCTGTCCTACGAGTACTTGCTGCAGAGCGACGACGACTCGACCGAGAGCAAGTAGAGCTACCAGCAGGGGAGGAAGTTCTGTAGAGCGAGCCGCTTCTGACTAGGTCAACACACAGCGAAGAAGGAAATGTATATGGTAAAGCAAACGTCTATTCACGAACCCGTGACCTTGGAAAACGACTAGAGTTGGCTCGTGGGCTTGAGCAGTGCGATGATCAACCGCGACGCTTGCTGAGTCGCCACGCGTCTGGCGGGTTGTGGCGGTCGTACAGCGGCTCGATCTTCTCGTTACGCTTGCGCTTGGAGAGCTTCGTTGGGTCGCCCTTCTTGAAGAATGCCGGCGCTAGCTCCACCAGCCACTTGGGCTCGATGGTCATGATACTGCGCATGTACTCCTTCGTGGTGAGCACGAGCTCGTGGTACAAAACCCACTCGGGGTTCTTGTTGAACAGAGCACTCGACGGATGGATGTAGACGGGCTGGCCTTCCACCATCGTGCGGTAGCCTTCCTGTGGATCCTTCTTGGCCGTGTTGGCAAAGTATCCCGCGACAATCGCTCGTCGCACCTTGTTCAAGTTACGGCCACACGACGTCACATCCATTTTGTACCGATCCAAGATCGACAGAAGCTGCTTGCGCACGTCCTGTGCTCGGCGAATCGCTCGAGCCTGGATGAAGTTCTCAAAGCACCACGGGTTTGAGAACTTGGAGTTCTTCCAGGCCTCGTACACTGCCAGCAACGTCAGGTGGTCACCCTCCGGTTGGTGGAACTTGGCCTTCTTCTGGTCAGCCTGGGCCTGCTTCTCCTTCGGACGGAAGAATACCGTCTCCACCGACAGCATTGCCACGATGGTCAGCACCTCCTCCGCACATCCCAGTACGACCGACGTCAGCAGCACCTTGGCGTTCTTCGGCTCCACGGGGAACTCGGCCATTTTCTTTCCCAGTCGCGTGAGCAAACCTTCATCGTCCAATGCACCAAGGCCGTAGAGACTCTCAAGGGCTAGAATCATCGACTGCTGTGGCGGTGGGTCCATGAAGTCAAAGCCCATGAGGTCGTTGATACCCATGGCCTTGAGCTGCAGCACAACTGAGCTCAGGTTCGCTCGCTGGATCTCCGGGATCGTTGTGGACAGCATCTCGTTTTTGTACGCGTTCTCGGTGTACAGACGATAGCATTTGCCCGGGCCAGTTCGACCGGCGCGACCAGCACGCTGACGCGCTGAAGCCTGTGAGCAAGGAGTGACAACGAGGGAATCCATTCCGACCTTGGGGTTGAACGCCTTCTGCTTACAGAAGCCTGGGTCCACGACGTAGTAGATACCATCGATCGTTAGCGAAGCCTCGGCAATGTTGGTTGCCACAACACACTTGCGTGATCCCTTTGGTGCTGGCTCGAAGATTCGCGACTGCATTTCAGACGGCAGTGCACCGTAAACGGGAAGGATGATCAGCTCAGGTGCTAATGCTCGCTCTTGTAATGACTTGATACGTTGATAAAGCACTTCACATGCTGTATCAATCTCTTCTTGACCTGTCAGGAAGAGCAGGATGTCGCCCTCTGGCTCCGACAAGTGGATTTGCATCACACACAGCAGCGATGCGTCGAGGTAGTCGAGCTCTGGTTCCTTTGTGTACAGGATCTCGACTGGGAATGTACGGCCAGGAATCGTGAAGATCGGACAGTCGAAGAAGTAGCTACTGAACTTCTCAGCATCCAGCGTCGCAGAGGTCACAATCACCTTCAGATCCTTGCGTTTCTTGAGCAATTCCTTCAGCAGACCGAACAGCACGTCCGTGTTGATTGTGCGCTCGTGGGCTTCATCCAGCATGAGCGCCGAGTACTTGGACAGCTTGTTATCAGCGAGATACTCACGCAGGAGCATACCTTCAGTCATGTACTTGATGACCGTCTCGGGGGATGTCACGTCTTCAAAACGCATCGAGTATCCGACTTCCTGGCCCAGCTCACATCCGAACTCTTCAGCCACTCGCTTGGCCACAGACGACGCAGCAACACGACGCGGCTGCGTACAACCGATGATACCCTTCGACGTTAATCCCATTTCTGCCATGTACTGGGTCATCTGCGTTGTCTTGCCTGAGCCAGTCTCACCAATGACGACGAGCACTTGGTTCTCAGCGATCGCCTTCATCAACTGGCGCTTGAGCTTGAACACTGGCAGACTCTCACGCTGTTCCAAGATCGTTTTGTTCGACACGATACCGTACGACAGGTTCTTGCCCACCGACTTTTGCTTCCATTCAGGCAGCTCAAACGAAGAGCCCATGTTGATACCACGCAGTTCCTGGGCGAAGTGGCGCTCACCGGCTTCAGGCATAGGATCTTCCCACGGACGGTTGAGATCTTTCGGGATCGAATCAATCAGCTGGTTTGCCTGGGTCTGGCGAAGTTCGCGACGCTCCTTCGCCAAGTTCGACTGGGTCATCGCCGCTCGCTGCAGCGAACCGTCCGGGTTCTTGACGATCTTGACAGGCGACAGCTCTCGACTCACGTGAGTCTGACCGCGCAAGAAGATCGGCTCTTCGTCGTTCAGCTCCACTTCAAAGTTCTCTTCCGTGCCTTCGGTATCCAGCACACCGTGGTCTTCGTCGAACGTCGGGTAGTCTTCAACTGAGAGCACGCCAGAGTTGATGAGCTGCCGCGCCTCCCATCGCTCAGGAGACGATAGCCGCTTGGCTGCTCGCTGTGGCTTGGCATTGTCTTCATCGTCTTCTTCGCGATACAGTCCTCTCTGCATGCCTGGCGCCGTGGGATTGATCCACGATCGGTGGTCGGCACTCGAGCCTGCGTCCTCTCGCGCACGCTGCGCGCCCTCCACGGACCGAGTGGGCATGAGATCTTCTCCCGTCTTCTGGTCGACGTCACGCATCGACATGGACACCTTCGCACCCGAGATCGAGATGACCTTGACCTTCACAGGCTGCCCACGCCGCACAAAGTCCTTGACGTTGGCCACGCGGGTCGTCGACAGATTGGTTACGTGCACCAGTCCTTCCTTTCGGTCTGCGCCACCACTCGAGAACGCGCCTTCCAGCTCCACAAACACGCCGAAATCCATGACTTTGGTCACGCGGCCGTCGTAAATGCCGTACAATTCGAGCTCCTGTGGACGACTGGAACGGCTGCTGCTGCCGCGAGGTCCATAGCGCGAGTCACGCCCACTGCGGTCGCGATCCCGATCATCGTCTCTGTCTCTGCGGCGATCGCGGTCGCGTCCACGCTCTCGGCTTCGGCTTCGGTCTCTGTCTCTGCTTCTATCGCGGTCGCGTCCGCGTTCTCGCTCTCGCGATCGCGAGCGTCGGTCGCCTCGGCTCCGCTCTCTGTCGCCCGCTCGTGACCCCGACGACGCCTCTCCACGCGGCGCGATACCACGTGCGCAGTCCTGTCGCCGTGACGGCTTTGTATCCTCCTCAGCGATCGCAACACCGGCGATATCCGCAGCCGTGAGCTGCTCGTCGTCGCGGATCTCGTACTTCTTCAGCTTCTCCTGGCGCTTCTGCTCGCTCGTCTTCGCGCTGGCCAGGGGCGCCTTGCCCCCCATGCCTCCGGGCTTGCGTGGCGCCATGGTGTTGACAATGCGGAAGAGATTCTCGGCCAGAGAGGCCTGCAGAGGCAGCTCCTGGTCCTTGATGGCCTGCAGAAACTTGGAGCAGGACGCGCTCTCGCGCACCATCTCGATGATAAACTCGGCCAGCGTCTTGTCGCTCATGCCCAGGTGGTTCTCCAGCTCCGTGCAGATCTTGGAGACCAAGCTGAGCTCCTGTAGCTTCTCCATCGCCGCCTCGCCTTCCTCCTCGAGTTGCTTCGTGCTGCTGTGGGTTTCCTTCGCTCCATTGCTCTTGGGTTGGGACGATCTGGAGCGTTCTACACTAAATTCTAGGACAACATATAGCGCGATCTAGATGTGGATCTAGATGTCGTTCCAGAATGGGAATGTGGAGCGTGCTAGAATGTGCTTGTGGATCGCCAGCTGGGAGATGAGGCACTGCGGCTGGTTTACATGGTTGACGACTGCGTCAAACAAAACTTCTGGGAGAGAGGATTCCATATCAATATACGTCATGACTGTTCAACAAGTATACAGAAGATGATAGTTGACAGTTGTCCATGGCACTTTCCGTATAATTTTCCCAAACAAATTATCCCATGCACCTTGATATGGTACAAATGGAGCAGCTGGATGCGGGGATCAGGGTCCACAATTCGAAGCGTCGACCAGTCCGATCAGACGACCATCACTCTGCGCTCCTTCAGTTCTTTTGGGCGGAGCTCCTCGCGCCTGAGGTTCAAGTTGCGGTGGTGATACCGTCGATTCATCACGCGGACTAGCGGACATAAGTCGGTCGCTGCGGTGGACTCGTATTAGAGAGGCACTCGCATACTCACGAGCCCGCGCCCACTCGCTGCGTGAGCTTCCGGCTGAGCTGCTCAAGCACCGGAGCGCCGCTGTGGGATAGTCACCCCCCCCACACACACACATCCCCTTCCACATCCTTCTCCCCATTCCGCCATCGACCATGAACAAGGAGCTCGCGCCGGCCGAGTACCTGCGCTACCTGGACGCGCAACTGGGCGCCGTGCCCGTGCCGGCCATGGCCACGCCGCTCTCCAGCGTGGACCACCACCTTCTGCAGGACGAAGGCACGTCGTCGTCGGCGTCGTCGACGTCGCCTGGCCAATCGCCCATGGGGCGCCACAACTACCAGGGCGAGGATGGAGACGACGAGATGAACGATGGCGACGCTGAGGGAGAAGGTGAAGAGGACGACGGCAGTGGCAATGGCAAGGAGAAGTGGGCGAAGCGCCACTTGTGCGACGTGCCCGACTGCGGCAAGAGCTTCGACTCGAAGTGGGCGCTGATCCGCCACATCCGCGTTCACACGGGCGAGAAGCCATTTCCGTGCACGTTCCCGGACTGCGATAAGTCGTTTGCGGAGAAGTCGGCAATGACGCGCCACCTGCAGACCCACTCGCGCGATAAGCCGTACAAGTGTACGTATCCAGGCTGCACGAAGAGCTTCAAGGGCAAGGACTATCTCGAATTCCACCTCAAGATCCACGCAGAAGGCAACCCGTACGCGTGCGAGCACCCGTCGTGCTCCAAGACGTTTTGCAGCCCCAAGAGTCTGAAGAAGCACATTCGTCTGTGGCATAACCCCGGCGGCAAGAGCACATCGATGGAGCAGCAGCTACGTGAGCGTATCATCAAGATGGCCACGCGTAACAAGGAGAAGACGCGCAAGTTTGAGTCGACGATCCGCAATCTCATGGACGAGAACGAAGCGCTCAAGCGGAGAATAGCCGAGATGGAAGCTCTCGTGCGACGACCGTAGCTCCGGCGGCCCACGCACCGCCTACAGTATGAAATTATCTATGAACCTCCTCCGAACCACCAGTAGTGTACTAGTACTTGCTAGCTAATCATCCAATACCACCATGCCTTGAGGACACCTCACAGAAGTGTTGTAGAGCCAACGCGTGGGACTGTTGTACTGACAGCCACCATGACGGTAGGCGATCGTTCTACTTCAACTTCCAAGCAGAAAGATCCAAGCTACGTGAGATTGGGCATAAAAAACCTATCGCACACAGCGAGCGAGCTGCTGCTGCTGTATGAAGTATTTAGGAGGCTACGGGTCATGTGAAATGCTTATCCTCGTGGCTTCGGGCCGCCCGCCGGCTTGGACATAATGATCTGATCCACACGCAGCACCGTGATGGCCGCGTCCGCGCCCAGTCGCAGCGCCGAGCGCTTCGTGGCTAAGTGGTCCCAAATGCCCTGGCTCAACACGTCAGGCACCACATGCGTCGACGACTCGGCCTGGAGAGGGAGACGGAAAAGCACACACGCATTAGATACCCTCATCAAGATTATGGGTCGAGGGGTCTGGTACGTACCTCAACATTCACACCGGCGTTCAGGTTGCCCGCGGCGTGGGACGCATACAGGCTCGAGATCACTTCTGTGGCCATCTTGCCGGCGTTCTCCGCCAGGATGCGTGGGACGATCTCCAGAGCATCACCGAACTTCTTGATCGCGTACTGGTCGAGGCCAGGCGTGGCATCGCCAAAGTTCTTGATCTGTCGGGACAATTCCAGCTCGGTC
>JAADVE010000604.1:0-16057 GCA_023334595.1 Pythium utonaiense
CGGCAACATCTTGCCGCACAAGTCGAAGGAGAACGACGGCGTGGTCGAGTTCCAGAGCTGTATCGCGAACCAGCCTGCGACTGCCACGTTCGCGGAGACCTGGTCCAGTACGTTCTACCGCGCCAAGCTGAACCACGCGGATACGACTTTCAAGAACGGCGACTCGTGGTTTGACGACGCGCAAAAGCCTGTGAAGTGGTTCGAGTGTCTGGCCCTCTAACGCAATAATGCTACCGTTTCTCACAACAGCCCATGATGGCTTCAACCTCCCTCGGCCTCCTATATTGGCTCTCTGGTGGATGGGCGACCGAGTAAAGGTCGGCTTTGATTTGCTTGGACAGACCGACGCCACGCAACCAGCGCGTCTTCCGTTGTCATGGCTGCGCGTCGCGCCAGCGGCTCCTTTGCGATCCGTAACGACCGTGGACTTGATCGCAGCTGTCCTGCGCCGCTTTCGGTAGTCGGCCGTCGGAGCAGCGGGTTCTTCATCGGTATTTCTTTCGCCGTTGTGCTTGTTTCCTCCTCTTCTTGCTGGTTCATCGAAAAACTGAGGCGCTGCTCGACCTGCTTCAGCATGCTCATCGCACTCTCCTGAATCTTTTGCTTCACTTCGTCCTCATCGACTCGCAGTCTCCAATGACGTGCTGAGAGGCTCTCCGCCGCTCCAGTGACTCGTAGCCGGCCAAGTCGCTGGCCATCCAACGACCAGAGCTGGACCGCGCCGTTGTCGCTCACACTGATGACGACCGCGCGCTTGTTCGCATTGGGCTGGATAAGGTTCTCGATATCCAACACGCGAAGGCTTCGAATGCCAAGGTGCTGTCGGTGAGCCGACCACCGCTGCAGTCTCTGCAGCAGCGCCGATGAGAGCAGCTCTCGCGTGGGACTGGTAGGAGTTTGAGCCGCTGAAAAGGAGCCTCGTCCGCGATCTTCGTGCGTTTCACCTGCACCGTGTAGTTCGTTCTTCTTTGCTTGCTTCTTCAAGTCTTCAATGCGACGAAACACGGCCTTAAAGTCAAGAATATGGATCTGACCACGGTCATCTCCGACGCAAAGCAGCTTTTTGTCATCTCGGTCGTTCACAAACCAACGTATCGCACGAATCACCAACTCGTCCTTCGTGGCTGGTGACGTAGTGGCTCCCGCCTTTGTCTCTGTTAGGAACGTCGACCGCAATCGCAAGTCGATCGTGCTCGCGCGTGTTCTCAAGTCGACCGCGTTTGTGAGGGTGTACGCCAAAACGCACTGGTATGGCTTTGGCAGTAGCGGCGGCACGGCGATGCTACACCAGACAGAGAACTGGGATGAGTTCTCATCGACGCAAATGAAGTACGGCAGTGGGTACAAAAACGCCACCATGGAGACTGAGCGCCTCGTCGGTGGTCCTGGCCCTTTCGAGTCGGCGGATGACTGAGCGTGCGTGGCTTCTGTTGACACCTCGCCGACGACCGCGCCATTCTTGAGGTTCCACACGCAAAAGCTGCTGTCAGATGATGACACTGTAAGCAGCGTCTCCAGCTTTGCGTGGGAATCAAATGAAGCAATGGAAGCTAGGGCTGGAGCGTTGTTGGCGAGAATACCCTTTGTCAGAGACTCTTGCACCACCTCCACAAACATCGCGAACGTGAGAGATTTCTCATCGCATTGTGGAGTGATATTTCCAGTCGGGTTCTCGTTGGATGTCGTAGGGAACGCTCGCTCCAACACGCGGGGCAGCATAGACAACGCGATCGTCCCAGATCCTGGAGGGTCCGCTTCAGCAAATGCAGCCTTGAGTCGCTCGATTTCATTGCCGATGAAGAACGGCCTCAGATGCAGCGGCACAGAATAACACTCACCAAGTTGGTGGTTTGTGTCGACAAAATTGAAGCCGTATATGGCGTGCACACTGTTGACGCCTCGCCAGTGGTTGAGAAGATGGATCGGCTCCAGCGTATCCCACGCACTCACGATGATGTTGCCGTCGCTCCCGCTCGAGAGGATCCGCCGTTGTGGCATCGAAATGCGGATAGCAGTGACCTCTCCACACTTGTGCACGGGCTTGTGGATAACAACGGCTGCGTTAGGAAGCACCAGTCGAGCGATGCTTCCGTCATCACAGCCCACGAAGCACGAATACATGTCGTCCATCACGGCGACGCAGGTAACTTCCGAGCCGAGTGTGATCTGCGTCGATCGAATACGAGACCCAGTGGATGCCTCCCAGCATACGACGTGCCAAGGTGTGATGGCGACGAAGCACTGTGTGGGCGGATGGAAGAGCACTTCGAGAGGCTTGTTGTCTTCTTCTTCTTCCGTTGCATCATCTTCTTCCGGTCGTTCGGGCCGTGGGTTTACTGCCACGACAAAATGTTTCTTCGTGGCTTCTACATGCGATGCCGTCGAAGCCCGTTCGTTCGGGCGAGCTGGGTCCAGGAAGAAGACTGTGGAGTGCGCGATCGCGATGCGCTGCTGGGATTCGATGAAGCACATTGCTGTCATAGCACGTGAGGTCGCCGCCGAGTGGTTTTTGACGTACAGCTCCTTCACGATCGTCTGAACGGCAGCAAACTTGCGTAGATCCCAGATCTTCATCACGCCGCTTTCATCCGCAGTGATAACCTCGGGAGAATTCGGACGGACATGGAGACCGATCAGCTGAGATCGATGGCCAGGCAAACTGCCAACCTTCTGCTCCAAATGCGGGTTCCATACTTGCAGTTTGTGGTCGATACCCCCACTCACGAGGTATTTGTTCTCCGCACAATACCGCAGCAACGAAACACCCTTCGTGTGTCCACTGAGGGTCTTCGCGACGCGTCCTGCAGCGATGTCGAGCATGTAGATCTTGCCATCCATTGACCCGCACGCCAGCAACGACGTCGCCGGTAGTACTTCCAGATCAGTGATCATCATCGACTCAGCGCTGGTCATGTTGGCTCCTTTCTTCTCGAAAAACGTGTGATGTCGCTTGAGCGATTCCAAATCCCACACGTGTACTTTCCCCTCGGCGCACGCTGAGTACACCACTTGCTTGCTGCACAGGGCTGAGTAGTCGATTGCGAGTGCTGTCTGCAGTGACTCGGTCGGGATCTGCTGCCGGACTTGGAGCTGGTCAGCATCATAGAACGAAATCACCGGTGACGTCGACGCTGTGATGATGTATCGCCCGTGACACGAATACACAGCGTCTACAATACGCCCGCCTGCGCCTCTCTCTGAGCTTGCAGTACCTCGGACGCGGCAGGTCGGTACATCATACGACTGGAATCCTTTGCCTCTGGTGTCGTGAATAACGACCTGATCGATATCTGGTAAGTAGATCTAAGATGCAAAGTCTCCGCTCCATCAGTAACCGGTTTGTCACTGAGTCCCATGAACGCATGCGTACCAGTCCCTCGATTTCCGCGACGAAATTGACTGGTGGAGGGGTATTATCGCCTTGGTACTGATAGTTTTGTTAGATATCAACGACGTCTGGAAGTCAGTGACCAAATCCGTACCTTATTGATGACCGTATCTTCCAATGCGGAGACGACGTCTGCATGGAGAAGTTAGTTCACGAGGCAAGGAATCCCAATCTTCGCTTCGACGAACCTGACGTCTGAGAAAAGAAGTTGCTGAAGTCTTGCCATGTGAGGTAACCCCTGGCCGAGAGATCAGCCTGACGGAAGAGGTCACTGACCTGGCTGGTAACGTCCACCTAGACCACACAAGTGACATGGATGACCGTCCGTCCTGTTGGCCTGAAGGGAATAGACAGAAGTCGTGGAGTACCCGCTGGTCTTCTGACGCCGTGTCTGCAGCCAGCGCCTGCAGCATCTCCGTGACAAACTCTTCCTCATCGAGCGTCTCCAGCTCTTCGAACGCGTTGAATATGATCTCCATACCTTGTTTATCTGCGCACATAACCAGTCAGCAACGTTGACGACACTCCGTACGCTACCAAGGCGGATCACCACCTAAGCTCATTGCGACAGACGATACTGTCCGATACTCGCTTGGATTGCGCTCCTTTCGACGTGTGTCTTTCGTCCTTCCCCCCGTCTCTGCCTCTATCCTCCCACGTGCTGTCTGCCTTCCACTGCTCGCAGAAGGTCCGTCAGCACGACTGGAGGGCCTTCTTGCTGACAATGGCAACATCAACGAGCTGTTGTACTTGGCACGATGCTCTCGGAATTCTCGCGTGATGTGGCTCTCATTGATGCGAGGAAAGTAGCTCGACGACGACTCCGCGTACAATCCCTGGTTCTTCGACGTGTCCCGTTGGCGTGCACTACTTCCTCCGATTGTGGAAGGGCGCTCTAAACCTCTCAGCCCAGCGTGGTGTCTTCCTCCAGCTTGGTATTGGATCTACAGAGCTCGAAGCCAGTGAAACCGCGACGCTCTCTCAAGAAACGACTCAGAGAGCTCGTACCTCTGCTAGCGGGTGGACGTATCGCACATCACGAACCCCTCGCAGCTCGCGCGCCGCAGCCAGGAGCTTCTGCTCAGACTTGCGCCGCTTGTCTCGTTCGATCACCTGCATATTCAAAACGCTGGCTCCTAGAAAGGGCCACTGAGATCGCCGTCCGCGCTAAAGTATTCTCACGTGGCGGACGAAACGACGGCGGCGTTTCAACGTGCGTTTCCTCTTGACATGTCAGCCTTGCGTAGCAATGTTCATCTATTCATACGCACACGCGCGATTGATCACCGTCTAATGTGCCGCAGAGTCACCCTGCGGTCGGTGGAGTGTGGTGTGGGCCAACACGTCGTCAACGACTTGCTGCAAGTGCTCACGAGGGAAGAACTCCAATTCAAACTCCTCAAAGGCCTTCACGTAGTTGCACTCCTTGTATCCGAGCCTGTCACAACAAACCAAAGAGCGCGCACACTGTCAGGTTGAGCAATTCAGCTTCGGCCACCCCGTCCTTCTAACGTACGCCTTGAACAACGAGAGGGACGGCTCGTTCGTCTCGTGGATCTTGCAGTAGAACCGCGTGACCTTCAGCTCCTTCGTAGCTATCATCCCACGGCACCGCATGAGCTTAACTCAAAATGATCTCTTCAGCTCATACACCCTTCAATCCGCTTCGTACCGTAGGCCATCATGAGCTGCACGGCCTCGCGTGCGAAACCCTTACGTCGGTATTTAGCCTCTGCGATCATGATCTCAATCTCGCAGTTGGTCTCGTCCTCATCATCGTTAAAGAACAGATTCACATCGCCCGCCATGCCTACAACGAGAGCCACATAGACACCAACGACCACAGCCACGAAGCTCGTCAGCGAGTCAGCTCCCAAGTAGGTCGCTGACTGTCCGACGTACGAGCGATGGCGTCGTCGCTGACGAAGGACGTCGAGGCGTCACTGTCCGCCTTCTCCAGCACGATGAACGTGCACTCTACACATCACCATTGCAGTGTGAGTATAGCCACCAGGAGAGAGCAAGTCGAGGGGATAATCAGCAGTGGTGGGCTCACTCTTGGGGTCGTTGCGCCAGGTCCGCTGCATAGCCAGCTCCTCGTCCATCGTCAGCGGCTCCGACGCCGTGGTTTCTATCAGAAGGACCACAAAGCACAGGCGTCAGTTGCTGGTTGTTGAGTAGTTCGTGAGCTGCGAGCCGCTCGCCTTGGAGCCACGGGTCGGTCATCCACGCGTGGTACTTGGGCACATGCTCGCGTTCGTACGGCACCAGCGTCACTCGCTGGCCGACCTGCGACCGCATATCCACACAGCAGACGCATTCACACACTGTGGGTTAGTTTGCATCTCCCATAGCGCCGTCTACGCGCTGCAGGGGGCCACGCACGACCACTAAGCCAGCGTTGTCCAGCATGATGGTTGCCTGTCTATTGGTGAGCGATTGCAAGGTGCTGAGACCGCCCAATGGCTTTCAAGTACTCGTACCTCATTGGTCAAAATGAGGTGTATCCATTATGATTGGCTATAAATCCAACCGTAAATTACGAGAATAGTTTTCGAGCCGACCAATTTGAACGAATATCGACAGCCGGTGGAAGTATTATCGACAGTCGGGTCCTGAACTCACGTCTCACTTCAGCGCACCGGAGACCGCAATGGAGCAGACGCGGATGGATACAGCGCCTCGCGACGACGCTGTGCTGCGGCTGCTCGTCCAGCGCCGCTGGCTCAGCGTACGCCACTTGCATGTTGTTCTTGTTGTGGGCTGGAATGGGTCCTCTCACGCCCGTGGCTGTAGGTGGAATGCGTTGACCGCCTGTCGCAGAGCTGCTCAGCGTGGAGGGCTATCATTGAGAGACGGCGGCTTCGGCGCCGCTCTGTGATCATCCACGGCTTCCCTGGGCCTCTGCGTCCCCAGTGGGTTTGCGTGCTGACGCTTAATGCGTGCTGTGGCTGTGGTGGTGGTTCTAATGTGCCTGATCGTGATGGCTGAAGGTACTGGCTTCGCGAGGCGCGAGTGCACGAGTTGGTGCAGGCTTCGATGGACGAAGGCCGTGCGTCCGAGCCAGAGGTGACCAAGCACTCGCTCTTCCTCACTGTATGCTACAATACCACGAATGGTTGACCTTCGTGAGTGGAGCGAGGACTCACATGTGCTGTGTGGTCGTAGCTGTTGGGCATGGCGAGTGATGAAGAGGCTGTGGATTTCGAGACCACCGGCGTTGAAGGTATGTGGACTAGTGACTGGCAGTGCGAGGCGAGTGTATGTGGGTTAACAGTGAGGCCCTGCAGGCGAAATCAGTCGAGATGTGTGCCGCACGTTCCCAATGCTTCCGTTCTTCGAAGCCGTGGACGGTACGTTGTCCCGGAGACCTTGGGGTGGTTGCAGCTTCCACTGACTGAGCTGAATGGTTGTGATGCTGTTAGGCGAAGGACAACGACAGCTTGGTAACGTGCTGAAGGCAGTTTCCATCCACGTACCAGACATAGGGTACTGCCAGGTATGTGAAGCTGCACACCGGAAATTTATCGAGGGCCTCACAGTATTGCATAGGGCATGAACTACGTCGCAGCGGCACTGTTGATGCAGTTCAATACGAACGCAAGCGAGGCGGACGCCAAGCACAGTACGATGACACCACAAGAAGCCTCTTTCGCACTCGTCGTCGCGCTCATACGGCATTGCGGCATGGACGAGATGTGGCGCCCGAAGATGCCGGGCCTCTCACGATGCATCCACATCTACCAGCAACTGCTGCGACGCCACTTCTACGATCTCCACGCGCACTTCCGCAACATCGGCATGCACCCAAGTTTGCTCGTGACGCAGTGGTTTGCGACACTCTTCGCGCGAGTCCTGTCGTTGGACGTGCTCGTTCGCGTCTGGGACCTCGTGCTCGTCGATGGTTGGAAGATGGTCTTCAGAGTTGCGCTGGCCATCACAGCTCACGTTCGACCAGAGATCATCAACATGGTAAGACTTGATGTTGGTCTGGATCAGTAGAAAGTGCGATCGTCATGGAGCTCAGCTTCACATCATTGAATAGGACATGGAGGCGACGAGCGAGTTCTTCCGGAAGCACCCGCGACTCAAGCTGGATACGCTGTCGGCAGACAAGCTGATCGCATCTGCGATGTCCTACAAGCTGACGCGCAAGATGCTGAATCAAATGGACGACGAGCGAAATCTTGAGGTGAGCGAGCACTGTCCCCAGCATATTCATGGCTGTGTGTGTACTGAACCCACTGTTCTCCTGTGACAGTACCTCCGCCTCCGTCTTCAGAAGGCGCCCGTGTCACCCGAAGACACAATGCTTTTCCCCATGCTGGAAGAAGACGGCACGCTGAAACAGAAAGAGTCCTTGGACTTCATCCGTTCGCAACTGCACAAGTTTGACTCCGACACAGCCAGCGATATGAACGCGCTCCGCAAGAAGATCGAAGGGGTAGATCGAACGATTGCGCAGGCGACGTCTGCTTTGACACGGACGTCGTACGCGCTGAACGAAGCCACTTTCACACTCGCGGAACACACAACTCTTCGCCGGACGCTGCGTCATGACTTCGACACCCTGCTTGCTCAAGCGATTGGCGAGGCCTCATCACCCAGAGCCTCTGCCATCTCCAAAGCCCGAGCTCGAGTTGACTCGTTCAAACTTTGGGCGATTCCGTCAGCCGCCTCGACGATCGAGTACATGCAGCAGAGTCTCGCAGGGTGCTTTGAACGTGCTGTGCGACTTCCAAGTGCCGTGATCTCACGCCAAGACTCCTCCTCTCCAAACTCTATGTCTCTGCATGAAGAAGACCTGGACGACGACGATGAAACGCGTCGCAACCTGGCTAACCTCGAGCTACTCGTGCCGCACCACTCTGCTCAGCTCCACAGTCTGTTCCGCAAGGTCACGACCACGGAAAAAGAGCTGCGCAGAGTGCAACGCAAGTACGAAGCTTTGCAGCGAGAGACGCAACTTGCCAGGGTCGAGTTCGACGAGGCACAGCAGTTCAAGGACCGACTCGCAGACCAAATGCTGCAGCTTATGCTGGCAACGGAGCGACAGAAGAACCAGACGATGCAGCAGCTCTTTGCGCAGGTGGACGAGAGCAAAGAGCTGTCACCGTCTGCAGCTCCACGTGAATAATGGAACGAGTCGAATGGATATCATCAAACGCAGAGCAGAGTTGGTGGGAATCTAATTTATCAAACTATTCTGTGCAGGGGCAAAGCACACACAGCCTACGAGAGATCGAGCCGCCCCTTACTACTGACGACAAGCTTCGCAGCGTAGAAAGAGACGCGAGCGAGCGAGAGGATCGCTAGCTAGCTACACACAAAACTGAGGGGCACACACGCACGGGAGTCGGTCTCGAGTACCGACGAGTGGCCATTGGTCTCCGCCCGCGGCTCGCTTCTTCTTTCAGTCCGCTGCAAGATCAGGCGTCTTGCGACAGCTCGACCACCTCTGGCGGTTTAGTTGTCGTCCTCGTCCACGCTTTCGTCCGCGACGTACGAGACAGCAACTGGCGCTGGCACAGCCATGCCTGGGCCCCACGATGGCGCACCGAAGGCCTTTGGCGAGGCTGGCGCCACGTCCACACCGCCCAGCGTTGGGAACGCGCTCTTGTCGGCAGCGCTGAACTTCTTGTTGCTCTTCTTCTTTGGCTCGGCCTTTGGCGCAGCGGTTGGCGACACAGGCGCAGCCTCCTCCACAACCTCGGCGACGGCCTTCTTAGGACGCGTGGTCTGCTCGTTGAACCACACCTTCTTCTCCTTGATGGCCTTGAGCGAGTCCGTGAGCGCGCTAACCGTCGATGGTGGGACGATGCCAATCGAGCTGTAGGCGTCCAGCTGGGCCATCTGCAGCGACAGCTTGGCGTCACGCTTGGTCTTCTTCACGCCCTCCTTCTTGCCGCCCTTCTTGCCCTTCTTGCCACCGCCGAAGCTCATGAACTCCTCGTCCTTGCGCTGCAGTGGCTTGAGGCCGTCGAGCGTGGCAGGCGCCGCCGACTTGTCGGCCGAGGCGTCCTCCGAGCTCTCGGCCTCCTCCTTGAGCTCCTTGGCGTAGGCCTTCTCGAGGAACGCGACAAGCGCATCACACAGGTCCATCTCGTCCTGGTATGGGTGGATCTTGGCCATCTCCTTCTCGTACTCGGCCAGCTTGGCCTCGTACTCCTGCTTGCGGCGCTCGTCCTCCTTCTTGCGCTCGAGGTCCTTCTTCTTACGCACGAGACGAATGTTCTCGTAGTACTTGTCGTTGGCGGCCTTGAAGTCGGCACGAAGCTGCTTGAGCGCCGTGAACTTGGCGTCGAGCTGCTCCTTGATCTCCTTGCGCTCCTTGGCAAGCGCTGGGAACTTGTCCTGCTTCTTCTCCTCGTCGTTGAGCTTGTACAGCTCGTCGAGCTTGAGCTTCTGGGCCGCGAGCTTCTCCTGCACGGCGTCAATGTCAGCGTTCTTCTTGGCCTGCTGCGCGCGGATGTCCTTGACCGTGTCGTTGGCCTTCTCGACCTCGCTCTTGTCGTCCGGGATCTTGGCGACCTGCAGCTTCTGCGACTGCAGCGCCTCAATCTCCTTCACCAGACGCTTCTCCTCGTTCAGCGACATGGAGCGCGTCTCCTGCTGGTGGCGCAGCGACTGGATCTCCTTGTCGAACTCCTCCGCGGTCTGGAAGCGCAGGTTCTGGCGCAGCGACTTCTGCGTCTTGATCGTCGCGTCCTTCTTGTCCAGCGTCGACTTGACCTTGGCGGTCAGGTGGTTGCGCTGCTGGATCAGGTTGTCCTTCTGCGCGCGCAGCTCGCTGTACACGGCCTTGGCGGCCTGGATCTGCTCGCCGTAGCCGCCGCGGCCCGTCTTGAGCGCATCCATCTCCGTGCGGATCACATTCGTGCGCTCCTGGAGCTTCTTGATCTCGCCATCGAGCTTGGCGATCTCGGCGTCGTGGGCCGCCTTGTCCGGCTTCGGGAGGCGCTCGATCACGTCTGGGATCTCCACGTCCTCGTCCTCCACGACGGGCTTCTTGGCGACGGCCTTGGGGCTGCTAGGGGCGCTCATCCTGCTGCGGGTCCGCGGTGCAAATGAGTGGGGAGGTTGTGGTGGGGGGACTGCGGGTCTGGACCTCACGCGTGTCAGGAGCTCCCTGCGCAAAGCGATCGAGGTCCCTCTGGTAGCGGGTAAGCGGGGACCCGCGTGGCCTCCACGTGGCACTGTATCAGATAGCGGAGGGATCGCAGATCCGAACAGTGTGGTGTGCACCACATTATTTTTAAATAAGGGGGGAACCGAAACGACGAGTGACAAGTTGTGCATATGTACTAGTATGGTGCTGAAGTGTCGGAACAACTCCCACGCTGTTGGCCATGTTGAAGCCGGAATGGAAGTTGTTCCGTGAAAAGACATGCGAGTGCAGGTTGGAACATCCCAGTCTACAGTAAAGAGGGAGAGAAGAACAGAGTTCGAGTAATAAATTACACTGCTGCATCGTGGATTGGAGACGCAATTTGGTCTCTGCGTGGAACCCATGGCTGGGGGAAAAATAATTGTGACGGCGATCGGCAGCTGTCGCAGCACCTCCGCGATCGCGATATGATCGTGCGTGCGTGGATGGATGGATGCACTGGGTTGTATGCAGTCATGTACCGGTACTAGTTCGTGGCTTCGACGTAGACTCTCTTGGCATGCGAGACCTTCAACGCCCCATCGCACCTCGCGGGAGTTGAAGCCTTGAAGGTCGACTTGGCATGCGTTCGCAGAGACCGGTCGAGTGCGTCGCACCCACGACGCAGCATGCAGCCGATTTCATTTTGTTGGGTTGTTGTCAAGTGTCCATCGTGGAGATGGCCACGGGAAAAGAACCCGTGGACTGTCGTGGCGTGTTCAGCGAGTTGAAGAGCCCACACCTCCGATAATTAATACCAGTGACCAAAGGACCGACTCGCTGATATATCGCTTTGGGAAGGGACCATTCACAGGTAATTATAGCCAATCAGAGACGTTGATCCCCGGGTAACGCGATCTGGTGGCGACCAGCATGTCTAGGGTTGTCCCTCTGCCCTCGATCGGCTGGTGAAACTTGGGAAGAAAACACAGGGAGAGTTTACCGATACAGTACACTCCGAACTCCATAGAGTTCATGCGAACTGTACAGTCCAGTCCAGTGCAGCGAATGGATACCTTTCACAGAGAACTTTGACCTGCTGATGCTGATGGATAGACAGCCATCTCCATCTCTCGGTAATCTCGTAATTATCACCTCTCCCAGGAGCGCGATCAAAGCACGGCGTGGGATGTTTCCTTTCGACGCGCTCGCCTCGTCACGCAATCGAGGCCAGTGATGGCGTCCAAGTATGCATTTCCAAAGGTTCTCGTCCGCCTTCGTGTGCCTCTCGCCTGCGATGTGTATCTATTCTTTTTCTGGCATGGTATTTTATTTTGGGAGTGGGTAGTGGTTAGGGTACTTGCGACACTTGATTTTCAAGAACTGGTGCGTGGCCGGCTCGGTTCTGCGTGGCTCGGGACTAATTTTTGCCCGCAGCATGATGCCGACGCCCACTTCGACCGCCGCTCCGCCGCGCATACAGCAACGCATCTCAGCAGCCGCTGGCCCCGTAGTGACAGACCTCGCGTCCTCCACAGATCCGCATTCCCACCCTTCTCCACAGGCTAGTCGCTCCTCCTCCTCCTCCGCTGCCTCCTCCATCTCCTCCTGGTCATTCCCCATCGTCTCGCGCCGAGTCGATCCACCACCACCACCGCCATCGTCTAACCAGAGAAGCCGCTCCGCCACCATGATGAACGACAATCTGTTCCGTCCGACCAACTCGTTGGTCTCCCCACTGCTCACGGATCTCTACCAGATCACAATGTACGTACACTCGTAGAGCGGCGAAACGGGCCTAACCAAAGTCGGCTCGCGTGGACTAACCATTCTCTGGATCGGATGGATCTGCTCGCGTGTAGGGTGTACGCGTACTGGAAGGTCGGTCGCCACGACGACCACGCGGTGTTCGATCTGTACTTTCGCAAGAACCCGTTCAAGGGCGAGTACACGGTCTTCGCCGGCCTGGAGGAAGCGCTCGGGCTGCTGAACGCGTTCCGCTTCACCGACAGCGACATTGCGTACCTGCGCACGGTGCTCACGGACGCCGAGGACGCGTTCTTCCAGTGGCTCGCCACCGTGGACTGCTCGAGCGTCAAGGTGTACGCCATCAAGGAAGGCACGATCGTGTTCCCGCGCGTGCCGCTCGTGCGCATCGAAGGCAGCCTCGCGGTCGGCCAGTTGCTCGAGACGCCGCTGCTCAACCTGCTCAACTACGCGTCGCTGATCACGACCAACGCCACGCGCTTCAAGCGCGCTGCTGGACCAGGCAAGAGCCTGCTGGAGTTTGGCCTGCGACGCGCGCAAGGCCCGGACGGCGGGCTCAGCGCCTCGCGCTACTCGTACATGGCGGGCTTTGACGGCACCAGCAACGTGCTCGCCGGGAAGCTCCACGGCATTCCGATCAAGGGCACGCACGCCCACGCGTTTGTGCAGGCGCACACGTCGCTGGACGACGTCAAGATCGCCACGCTCAACGGTCACAACCTGTTTGAGAAGGTGCTCAAGTACCGCCGCGAATTGGATGCCATGCGCACGAACGACGTACGTTTGCAATGGCGATTTTCTATGCGTAGTAGTTTCGTGGTGGTTGATGGAGGGGACTGACAATGACTGTGACTGCACAGGGCGAGTTGGCGGCGTTTGTCTCGTACGCGGTCGCGTTCCCGAACACATTCCTTGCGCTTGTCGACACCTACGACACGCTCTCGGTGCGTGGCTTGTGATGCGTTTGCTTGCCATGCAAACACAGCAATGCTGACGATTCTCTGTGTCTGCTATGCGATAGTCTGGCGTGCCAAACTTCCTGGCCGTTGCGCTGGCGCTCCACGAGATCGGCTACAAGCCGATCGGCATTCGCCTCGACAGTGGCGACCTCTCGTACCTGTCTAAGCAGGCCCGCGTCAAGTTTATTGAGATCAGCGAGCGTTACGGCATCGAGTCGTTCAAGCGCCTGAGCATCACGGCCAGTAACGATATCAACGAGGCGGTGCTGAACTCGCTCAACGAACAGGTCCGTGTAAGTCTTTTCAGGCCACATCCGTTTTCCACGGTCTCTGAACTGACGCAGTTGCCTTCTTTTGGACCACAGGGCCATGAGATCGACGCCTACGGCATTGGCACGCACTTGGTGACTTGCCAGGCCCAGCCAGCGCTCGGCATGGTGTGCAAGCTCGTGGAGATCAACGGCTCGCCGCGTATCAAGCTGTCGCAGGACCCTAGCAAGGTGACGATCCCAGGCCGCAAGGAGGCGTACCGACTCGTCGGTGCCAACGGCAGCCCTCTGCTCGATCTGATGGTCAACTGCAGCGAGCAGGCCCCAGTGGTCGGCAAGAAGCTGCTGTGTCGCAACCCGTTCGACGAGCTGCGCCGCGCGTACGTGACGCCCTCGGCTGTGATTCCTCTCCACGAGCTCGTATGGGACGGTCCGAACGGCGGTATCGTGGGCACACTGCCGACGCTGTTGGAACGCCGCGAGCACGTGGCCGCGCAGTTTGAGCTGATCCGTGAAGACGTGGTGCGTTCGCTGAATCCAACGCCATACAAGGTCTCGGTCTCGTGCGAGCTGTACGACTTTATCCACGAGCTGTGGATGAAGGAGTTCCCAGTGCAGGAACTCGAATGAGATGCGGCCGGGCGCGTGCCAGCCAATGCCTCTGGGAACGCGAAGCATTCCTCTAGTGGAAGCAGCATCTCCAGCGGCGGAGGCCTCCGCGTGCGCCCATGGGTCGGACTGGCCACGGTGCTCGTGGCAATAGGTGCTAGTGTAATCCGTCTCCGACGATGAGCTTTTGTTTCTTTTGATCAATCTGAACAATCGTGCGACTTTACAATGCGTTCGTTCGTGGTGAGTAGTATCACTCGGCGTGGGGCTTGTTCTGGGCCTGCAGGTGCTGCTTGAACTCGGCGCGCTTGATGGTGATGATCATCGACACCATGCTCTTCATACTCAGCAGCTACGTACAGCACGATTCCATCCACCACAGTCAGCACATGACACCGGCAGCTACCACACCACTCCCATCGATCCAATCCATCCCTACCAGTTGGAAAAAGCCCACGGCGAGCAGCGGCGCCGCGTAGAAGATACCGATGAACACGCCACGCTGGTCGAAGTACTGCTGCGTGGCGAACAGCTTCCAGTTGGCGCGCGCCCACGTATTGAGCGCCTCGGTCACCACGAGCATCATGACGATGGCCACGAAGAGAGCGAACTGGATGTAGAGGTGGTGGCGCGTGAGGAACACGGCGGTGAAGAGGAACACGTGCAGCGCCAGCAGCCCCACGATGAGCGGCTCCGTCCAGTCCACCATCTCGTACCACTGCACCATGAGATGCGCATACTTGGCGCGCAGATCGCGCTCGAGCTTGGGGGCAAAGTGCTCCATGTTGCGTGTTGCCCAATGGCCCTTTGAAGTGAATAGCTCACTTTGTCGAGAAGACTCCATGATAATAACGACACGTCGAAAACCAAAATGTACTGTCAAGAATTCCCACACAGGGTGAGGGTGGGGGTTGATGGACATGCACGACAGGCACTCTAATCCTCTTTGTACTCGTCGCCCATGGCCTCTTCGATCATGCCCTTGAGCTCCAGACTGGACAGACATAGTTGGTGTTAGTGGTAGGGTCTTGAGGTTGGATATGCCCTTGAGAAAGTACGTACCGGATCTCGGTGACCTCGTCGCCCTGCAGCACGTCCTTGACGAAGCGGGCGTCCACACGCATCTGCACCATCTCCAACGCACCGCGGAGTACACCACAGAGCACGTTCGAGTACCAGAGCACGCCGTAGGCACTCGGTGGGAGCTCCACGAACTCTGTCGATCGTAATGGCACAGATAGAACCATCAGAGACGTCGCCTTTCGCACGCCCACGCAGCGGAAAGGCACGCACCTGTGAGCGGGTTCTCATAAATAAGAAGACTGCAGGCGTTGCCGTCTGCGTTCCACTGCCCGATCTCGACGGTGATGCCGAGAAACATCTTGAACGCGACCTTGGCGATCACTTCGGCCGTCTCGCGGAAGTCCTGGCACGCGCTCACGCCCGACTTGGCCAGAAACTCGTCAACCAAGCGAATACCGATGTTGTAGCCCCTGTATAGAAGCATTAACGAATATGCGTCAGTATCCAGCAAGAAGAATCACTCAGTTGAAAGCAGGGACGCGTTGGAGATGCCGCCGTACATGGTGTCGAGCTGCTGGTTCACGGCCTTGAGGTCCTCGTAATCCTTGATCAACTGCAGCAATCATACCCACGCGAGAGTGAGTCATTGCGTGTCTACTGCAGCTTCCGACACGTCCTGAATCGACTCACCTGCGTGACCATGGTGCCGTACGTGAGCGCAAAGAGCTCTCCGTTCTGCGGGTACACATCCACACATCCGCCGCCGTCGAGCGTCAGCCACTGCGATTTTTCATAGGCCACAAGCCACAGGACCAAGCAGTAGCATTACCACTTTGCTCATCTTCGCCCACGTGGCGTCGCCCACGCGCTGGTGCGGAGGCCGAGTCGTCGCCATGGTGCTCGCAAATCCGGATCCGCTTCTTCGAGCAGCTCACTGATCTCCTCACGCACGATC
>JAADVE010000605.1:0-16046 GCA_023334595.1 Pythium utonaiense
GAAAACTACAGTGCTAAGAGAAAGGACGGGACCAAAATTACGAAGAAATGTTACTCGAAGGTCGCAGCAACGTTGCACCTGACGTTGCTCCTTTTGACGTTGCTTGCGACGTTGCAGCATAATGTTGTTTTAAGGGGAGCCGGAATTTTCCAGGTGTGAACCGGTTCAAATCGGTTGTTAAGCGGAGTGTTATGGTATCAGTTAGTTAGATAAGTGAACCGGTCCGGTCCACAGGACGAGTGTTGATCATGATGAGTGTCGCCGCCCGAAGGTGCAGCCAGCAGCAGCAGCATTGACGTGAAGCGCACGCCACGAACCACCGCATCTTCGAGCACCATGAGCGCGTCGCCATCGTCCAATGCGTCCTCCAGCAGCGCGTTGTCCTGGGAGAATGTGACGCTGTCCCCGCTGGAAGTGTTGTCGCTGCAATATGAGCACGAGCTGCAGCAGCTCGAAGATGCGCATGTCGCTGTCCAACAGAACAAGAACGGCGTGGATGTCCACGCCAAGACGGGCAAGGCTGCTGGGCGGCTGACGATCAGCGTGCTTGCGGCGCAGGGTCTGGGTGCTGCAATTGCTGAACACCCAGTTCTGATGAACGCTAGCTCGTCGCTGTACGTGTCGACGGTGATTGCGCCATCCTCGTCTTGTGAGAAGACGACCAAGAAGCACTCCCGCACGGCGTCGACTTCCGCCACCGATGGAAGTGCTCAGTGGAAGGAGGCGATTGTCTACGATGGCGTGAAGGCGACTACGTTTACTGTCAAGGTCACTGTCAACAGCAGCGCTGGTGTGATTGCCGATATCGCGCTCGGCGAGGTTGAGTTGAGTGCTGCTGCGTTCCTGGACCAGCGTCCCCACACGCAGTGGTACGAGCTGAAGGCTCCAGCGTCATCGCTTGCTGGTGCTGGCCAATCACGTGGCAAGGTTCAACTGGAGATCACATTCGAGTACAACGCGCAGGTGCGCCACGAGCGCCAGATCGCGGATCTTGCGGCGAAGAAGAAGGCGAATGACGAGCTGGTGGAGCTGTACCGTCAGACCGCACCACTGCTGAAGGCCTCTGCTCAACACCCTGCTGCGTTTGGCTCGAGCACTGCGCGTGCTGAGCTGTACATTCCAGGGAACCGATTCCGCACGGATGCGCACCACCCTGGCGCTGTGACCCGCGCGCCATTGCCGGACAAGACACGTGTGGTCACGCCATTCGGTCGCGGTGTGATTGTGTCCTTCCGCGCGGAGACCAAGATCTACGTTGTGCAGCTCGACAAGGATCCTTCCTCCAAGCGCGCCAACACAGCGTACCTGCGCCAGTCGGATGTCATGGAGGAGCCAAGCACACCTCACTTGAAAATGTACATGAAGGTCACGACGCCTTACGGAAACGGCGAAATCGTTGAGATCCGCCCGCACGACGACGTTATTGTGGTGCAGGGTGCGTACGGCAAGTTGTACATGCACCGCAAGGACGTATCTCTTCCAGCCAAGGCGATTGAGGACATGAAGAACAAGGACTTCATCGAGGAGGCGGTGAAGCTGACGGAGCAGGGCAACATCCAGTTCCGTGACAACCAGTTCGCCGAGGCCGTGTACAGCTACTTGCGTTCGCTTGGATTCCTGCAGCGTGTGGACCAAGACATTGCCACACACAAGGAGAAGGCAGAGATCTTGCAGACTATGATCCGCTGTCACCTCAACATCGGTACATGCAAGCTGAAGATGGACGCGTACGAAGACGCTGAGATTGCCTGCTCGAACGCGCTCAGCATTCTGTCTGTGCTGGCGGAGAACAAGCACGGCAACGTCGTCACGTGGATGGGCCGTCTCGGTCTGAGCGAGCAGGTCATGTTTGAGGACTGGCCGTCCAAGGCTCGCTTCCGTCGTGCCAAGGCCGCCGTGAAGTTGGAGAAGTTCGTGGAGGCGCGCAACGATCTCATGATCGCCGTGCGTCTGAATCCAAAGGACAAGGCCTGCCGAACGCTGCTGGAGCAAGTGACCAAGCACATCACCAAGCAGAAGGCAGATGAGAAGAAGGCGTGGGGCGGCAAGCTCCAGACGTCATCACTGGCGGACGTGGACGACGACAACACCCCAGTCGTGGATGTGGAGGCCGAGCTCAAGCGCGCCGCGGCACGCAAGGCCGCGCAGGGCGAGGATGCGGACGCGTCCATTTTCACCCGCAAGACCAAGAGCCAGCGAGAGCGACAGGGTGCGGATACAACGAAGAAAACGACGACGGCGTCGGAAGAACCGTGGTTTCTGTCCTCGAAGGCACTGGCTGCGGCATCGCTGGTCACGGCTGGCGTGGCTGCGCTGGCCGTTTTGTCTCTGAAGCAGCAACGATCGTAGACTACTGTAGAGAAACGAGTGTGTTCGTTTGTTTTGTTTCTTTCCCTGGACGGGACGAACGAGAGGGATGCATGCACAAAGGAATGAAAACAAAAATCAGTGTGGATCTCATAAAATGCAGTGCGAAGAGAGAAACGAGTGCGGATCGAGCGAAAAGCGCAACTGTTCGATGCCGCACGTAGACAGCCACACCAAAGCTACAGGTTTTTACATGTTGAAGACGGTTGCCTGGCGCTGCCATGAATGGGAATCCGACTCGTTGGCGCTGTGTGGTTGAGCAGGCGTCGTCATGTGCCTGAAACAGCCTCCGTATCTTGCCGCGAAGTTCGGCGTTCAACTTCCCCGCCACTCTGACGGGGGAGATGGGCTCATCCAACGAGAGTGAAGGTCAGTTTGCCCACTTTGAGACGAAACTTACGGAACGACTTCAACTTGTCCGTAAATTTCATCAGGTGGGATCGAAGTGCCGTCACACAACCTCGTGGGGCAGCCGGCTCGACTTGCGCAAGGTGCTGAAGATACCCGTGGATATCATCACTGGCTCAGAGATCGCGTTGAATGCACCACACCCGAAGAGTTTCTTCCACAGGATGTTGCTTCCCGTCCCCTCTGCAAACATGGCTTGTGTTCAGAGAAAAGAAAAACATGGAATCCCGTTGAAGCGAAGTGCCAACTCACGGCCAAAGAACGATGCAAGTATGTGTCTCGACCGGAACGGAGAACGCAACAACCGCTCATTTGCTGGGTGGTGTATCTGAGCATGCGTTCCATGTGCGTACGACGGCCATGCATTTGTCTCCGACTCTGCTCGCGATTGTGGTGAATCACGTAATTTCGCTGCGCAAACTTAGCTGGTGACGGCAACGGTCCCAAGTGCTTCTGATTATCTGATGCTCGAGAACTCACGAAACGGTATCGCAGCCGTTATCTTTCGTGCCCTTTAGATTACTTCCGCTTATTCTTTCCTTCCTTGTGAACTTTCCTCACCCCTCGACCCACCCAACCCGCCTCAACGGACTGCGACGCGACCATTTGTGTGTCCAAGCGCGGATGGCGCGGGTGTGGGAACGGAGCGAGCACTGGGTCGCAGGCTTTCAGTTCGCGCGAGCGGCTTGGAGCGAAGGTTCGGAAAACCCAAGAGGCAACCAAACGATAACAAACCAACACAAAAAATACCCAGCCGGTCGAGTGGCAATCCGGATTGGCCACACGGACGGGAAACACACGACGGAAGTGCGGATCGAGAAAACTGCGAGCCACAGACTGCGGACGGACAGAAGTGCAAGCTAAACCAGAAGCGCGCGTGAAAGAAGAGCGAGCGGGAGAGCGCGGGGAGAGTCATCTCATTCGGCAATTCACCGCCCAGCACGCAAGCGGCCAAACCTTCCACTGCCAGTCCCCCACCGCCGCCGCTTCCTGCCGCCGTTGAAGTTGAAGAGAGAAGATCGCATTCACTGCCCGCTGTGTGTCTCTGTGTGTGCTCACTTCCAAGACCTCCGTCGTGTACGCATCGCCTCACGTGTTGAAGGAACAACCTGCGCTGTGTAAGGACCTGTCTGTGACAAGGGCAACGACATCGAAGACTCTGTGTGTGTGCAACGAACTCCATGGGCCTCACCGACATGAAGCAATCCAACCAGGCCACGAATGAAGATGTGATTCGCGGTCCACGCAAGAACGATGCACCTGTGAAGAACAACGGTGCCACGGTCATCCCCTCGGAGTCAACCAAACTGCCGGGAGACGGTAGCAGTCTGTGGTCTTCGGATGGACTGTTGTCTTCGTCGCGTTTGTTCCAACGCTCAAGCTCAACACCGCCAGTTGATGAGCACCACGGACGCCAGGAACAAGTCTCGCGGAAGGGAAGCCACGCGTATGGCCTCAGCCGCTTCTCGCTGCGTGAAAGCGTCGAGGAGAACAACCAAGACGAAGAGCCCGTTGAACTCGGCCGCCAAGACCTCGTCATGCCGTTGGATAAGCACCACCAGCGATCGTGGAGCGCGCCGCCCGTGCCAGACAATGTGAGTGTGCTGTCTCTGCTTCTCTCACCACTCGTCCTCTGACGTGCTTGCTTGTTCTAGTTTGATTCGCTCTTCGTGAAGGAGCACGAGGGACAGCGTGTGGATTCCGTAAGCCTTCTGAGCGTTTGAGGGATCTGAAAACGTTGTCTCTGACCGATTGTTGTACTCCTGTCTCTTGACAGCTTCGTTTCGGGAACGGTGGTCTCTCTGGCGTCTCTGAAAAGAACCGCGCGTCATGGAACGACGACAGCTTTCACCCGCAGAAGTCGATGGAGAAAGTCAGTGTCGCGACTGTGAGTCCGTTTGACTCGCCAACGGATCGTCACCACGAAATGACGCGCAACACCAACGCCCAGAGGATCGCGACGTCGTTTCCTCACCACGGCCTCGTGCAGCCGGAGAAACATTTGAAAGGACCGTTCATGTCACTCGTTGACCGTGTGCAAGAAGACTTCCCACGCACTCCGTCGCCAGTGTTTGGGTGCCCAAGCGAGCTTCAAAATCTACCTCGAGCCGTGGACACACAGTCTGTAGTTGGAGCCATGAAGAGCCTTCGCATCAACCACCACGGCCGCGTACCAACATCCGGTCTAGACTCTCGCTCCACTATCCGCGACAGTGGTCGCGTCTTCATCCCGCAAAGCTTCCAGCCGCACGGTCTCGACTTGCGCACACCGCAACGTGGCCACAGCCAGCACGGGTTCGGAGCTCTGTACCCAGTGGACGCCCCACCAGGCTTCCAAGCTCCAGGGATTCGTGGCTTGTACGAAAGCCCGATGTCGAGTGACCCACGAGGCTGGGGCCGTGGTGAGAACCCTCCCATGTATACCAGTGGCCGCTTCCCAGGCGCTCCGGTGGACTACGGTCATGTTAACGACGGAAGCCGCAGCTCGTTCAAAGGTGACATGTACGGCCAGAAGTATGGTGGTGGTGGTGGAGTCTACGGTCACTTCGAAACCCCTGGAAGAGCATTCCACAGTCACGCCCCGATGGTGTACCCGTCACCTGCAGTATACGATGTGGCCGACCACCACGTGTACAACTTCCCGCCACCTTCACCTATGTATCGCTCCAAGTCCGGTCCGACTCGCCGCCAAGACTTCGCTGTGCACCCAGCACACTCGTACTCGGCAACGAGTCTTCTTGAAGAGTTCAAGTCGGCCGCAAAGGCTGACAAGTGGGGTCTGGACACGATCCAGGGCCATCTTGTGCAGTTCGCACGTGACCAAACTGGAAGCCGATTCATCCAGCAGCAATTGGAGAAGGCGGACGAAGGTCTTCGTGAAGTAGCCTTCAACGAGGTCTTCCCGCATGCCATGTCACTCATGACGGATGTCTTCGGCAACTACGTTATCCAGAAGTTCTTCGACCACGGCAGCCTCGATCACCAGCGACGCCTTGTTGGCTTAATGAAGAAGAACATGATCAGCCTCGCGCTGCAGGTGTATGGATGTCGCGTTATTCAGAAGGCACTAGAGGTCACTCAAGTCGACGAGCAACTGCTGTTGATTCGCGAGATGCGCGGCCACGTGATGAAGTGTGTTCTTGATCAGAACGGCAACCACGTCCTGCAGAAGTGCATCGAAGCTGCGTCTTGGAAGAAGTGTCTGAAAGCACCCGAGGGCCACCGCCACGTTCTCGGTGAAGATATCCAGTTCATCGTCGATGATTTCATTGGCCAAGCGTCCGTTCTGTCGATGCACGCCTATGGCTGCCGCGTGATTCAGCGTGTGCTTGAGCACTGCTCTCCGAACCAGATCCGACCGATCGTGAACGAGATCATGTTCAAGTGCCGCGAGCTAGTGAAGGACCAGTTTGGCAACTACGTTGTCCAGCACGTGATCTGCCACGGTGAAGATGATCAACGCACGCTCGTCATGCAAGCCATCCTTCCTGATGTCGCCAAGTGGAGCCAACACAAGTACGCCAGCAACGTCGTCGAGGCGTGTCTCGACTGTGCGAGCAAGGAGGAGATCAGCCAGATCGTGGAGCTCATCTTGGACTGTGATGAGAGCGGAGCGTCATGCGCCTTGCTGCCGATGATGAAGCACATGTACGGCAACTACGTCGTGCAGAAGTTGCTCGATCGTGCGGATCGCCGCGACCGCCAGCGGATTGTGCGGATCATCCAACACAATGCGGACTACCTGAAGCGCTTTACCTACGGCAAGCATGTGCTCAGCCGTCTCGAGCGTGAAGGTAACGCGACCAACGCCAACAGCGGTCGTTACTACAACTAAGCTCTTCATCCCCGAAGCACGCTGTCTCCCCGCATTCTCAAGAAAACTATCTACTCAGCCTACTTATTTCCCACCGCGAAGCCAAGATCGACGTCTTCTCGACGTGGACCTTCCTGCTCCAGCGCCATGGCGACGCCGTGGCGCATCTGCAAGGCTCCTGTGCATATAGATACGTCGTCCCTCTTCGTGCAAGTCCAGTCGACCACCATCAAATCCAAAACAAGAGTCCCGCACCGGTTATCCAGTACATTAGCTAGCATACTCGCCCATCCAACATCTTAACTACAACTACACAAGCGCACATTTTCAACACACAGCAAGCAGTTCTATACAGTAGCATTCACATCTTCTATCATATTCTCTATGGAGCCAACGCATCCGCAACCTCGTCTGCCGCACGTGTGCCCGTGTCCAGAGCGCTGTGCACCGTCATGCCCGGCTGCTCGTACGCTGTCGCCTCGCCGGCAAAGAAGATGCGGCCATCGATGGCTTGCGCCAGGTCCTTCGCCGCGTGATCGCTCTGTCCCACGCGTGGGAAGCTGTAGCCGCCTCGAATGTACTCGACGTCGCCCCAGTCGACGTACCTGCCGCGCACAAAGCTCTTGCTCGCGGGCGCTGGGTCCTCTTCGCTGCCGTAGATCATGTCCAGCTGCGCCAGGAACTTGGCTACGATCTCCTCCTCATTCACACCCTTCAGTTTCTCCGCGCACACGGCGCCGGCGTAGCCCGTCACGAGGTACTGGACCTTGTCGCCGGCACAGCCGTTCAATGGCTCCGCATCGCCGTTGTCCACCAAGTAGCCGACGCCGACCGAGCTGTTCACCCAGAACTCGGGCAGGAAGCAGTCCGAGCAGATCACGCCGTGCGTGTTGCTGGGCCAGAAGCTCTCGTTGAAGTGCATGAGCACCTTGGCACAGCGACCCATGCCAATGGAATCCACCGCCGTCCGCTTGGATTCTGGCAAGGCTGGCAGGTACTCAATGTCGAGGAACACGGACGCTGGTACCGTGACCACCAGCTTCTTGCATGAGATGCGTTCACCGGTCTTGCTGGTGAGGATGATCTTGTCACTGTCACTGTAGTCAATAGACTTGACCGCGTACTGGAGCTTCACGTCGACACCTTGCTTGATGTAGTCGATCATGCGCGCGTACGACGGCTGCAGTCGGTAGTCTCCGTCATCCTCCAGCCCATGCCACTGTCGCTCGTAGCGGCACGTGACGCGCCACGAGATATCTTCCAGCTTGCTGCCTGCAGTGTTCGCGTAGCCTGCGTCCGCGAGCTTCATCATGGACTCGGACAGGTTGCAGCCCTTGAAGTAGTCCATCATGGAGGCAGTCGGTGGGATCGAGTCGACGTCTTCGATCTCACTCAGTGCATCCACAGCGTCGTTGAAGGCACAAAAGTCGGGGTCTTCGTCGTCGTACGTGAGCATGCGCTTCTGGTCGCCCAGGTAGTAGTAGCCGACGCCTCCGTCCGGTGCTGGGTCAGTTGGACCGCCATCACCCTGCAGAACGAACACCACGACGGTCACAAGTGTCAGCCATTGGATAGAGATACAAAGGAGCCACTACGAGAGAGCCTGCTAGTGAAGAGGAGACGTGCAACATGAATGTATTACGTGGTTTGAGTTGAATATGTTTGAATCCGGACTGACCCCTCAGAGTGGAGACATGCGACTCGGTGGCCAAGAACTGGTGACACCGAAATGCATGCGTGAGACGCGTGCTCCCGAAGGAGCCCACAGCTCTGAGGTGCTAATATAAGGAAACATTCTCTATCGCATGCGTATGAAGGCCAGAAGATTATCGAGAATACAATCAGTGGCTGATTAATCGATGCGCTTCTACCCCACCAACGACGACGGTCTGGTGCGTACACGTACGGCCAGTCCGTCCAGGAGGGGCAGGTATTCATACAACAACATACATACACTTCACTGCTCCGACTGCTTTCACCACACACTCGCATCGCTGCGCAACGCACCTGAGACCACGTGAAGATCTCGCGCACGTTCCACTTCTGCTCCACCGCCAACTTTGTGAGCGTGGTGTTAGCGCCGTGCATCAGCTCCGCTCCGATCTCCACAGCCATCCCAGGGATGAAGTCTGTGGTGGTAAGGATGCGGCCGCCCACGCGGTCTCGCGCCTCCACCACGAGCACATCGGTCACGCCTTTCTCACGGATGAGCTGCTGTGCGCATCGAAGCCCAGAGACGCCAGCGCCAATCACCACAACTTCGTGGTGTTCCTCAGCCATTGTGATGGAGGCTGATCTTGTTATGACCTGTGGAGGAGAGAGACGTCAGACTTGCTGTGCGCATGGAGAGCTTCTGAACCATTGGCCGGCAGAGCTCTTCACTTGAAATTCGTATGTCGATACAATTATCATGACAAAAAACCGGTCAAGAAAAGGTATGCACGGTTTTTTGCGACCGTTATGAAAGCAATTATGCGACGTGTGACGAGCTCAAACGACAATGACACCGGGCGGGGCATCTAGATCACCCTCGCTCGAGCTAGTGCTCACGCTGCCTTCACTGTGGCGTGCGCCTGCCTTCTTTTTGCCGACATCGTCGGGGTCAGACGCCTGAGGAACCTTCGCGAGAAGCACGAAGACCCCACCGACGGTCAACGCACAGCCGACAAGAAACAAACCCGCCGACAGTGCGTCGTAGCCGCTGGCCTCGTCAAAGTACACCATGCCGTTGATGAGGTTGGAGAGAATGATGAAGGCGTGGTACGGTGGGACGAACTTGAGTGTTCCGAAGTGTTCGAGTCCAAGGGTCATGAGCTTGAGCTGGGAGAGTACGCACACAGGGATTCCAGCGACGAACACGTAAAGGATCGGATCGCCCAAGTCAGCAGACTGGTGCTGTGTGACGCCCTTGAGCACTTCCACTGTGCACTTGACACAAAGACTGGAAAATCCACTGAGGACACCGGCACCTATCGAGAAGACACAAAGTCCTGGCGCTTTACTTTCGAGGTGGCGTTTCTTGACGATGACGAAGGACCCGAGCAAGGAGCCGAGCAGAACGATCGAGTAGAATGCGGGGAAGGCAGACCGCGAGAAGATTTCTTCAATGTCCGATAGCTCAAATGATTGTTGTTCCAGATCCGCGAGACCCACACCGAGCATCGCTACACCCACGCCAAACAGCACGAGCACAGTTGCGATGATGTCGTACCCGGTGACAGCTTCGTGAAGGACAGTGAATGCCAAGCATCCATTGAAGATGAGTGTCATCGCAGCAAACGGGGCCGTCACGCTTTGCCCAAGAATACCCAAATTGACGATGGCTGCGATCGTCCCACACACGAGAAGCAGGAGACCAATGAAGAAGAGTGGGTGTGGGCTTCCAGTTGCTTTTGCAGCTAGCGCTCTGTGGTAACGACGGTTAAGTGCGTCGATCTGGTGGCCAAGACGCTGAGCACAGTAGCCAGCAGCCGTTTGTAGACTGCCGACGACCGAGCTGATGACGCCGATGCACAGTAGAATGCCCGACGACGTTGAAGACTTCTTCGATTTATCGTCGCCGGACGTTGCTGCCATCACAGCGATGGCTACCAAAGAGAGCACCGCAATGCCGATGCAGAACACGATCAACGTCAAGAAAGGCGCTGGCACGAATACCCACTAGAGTGCACAAGAACAAGGTATGTGTATGCTAGATACGTCAAAATCCCACGAAGGTGAACAGCTATGAGGTAGTCCACGCACCCATCTGCGATCGCCCTGCAGGCGGTGAAACTTCTTCTGGAGCTGCAACGGTACAGGCTCTTCCTTCTCGTGGGGATGACCGCCACCGGCCGTCTTGTGGACATGCTTGTTGCTCGTGAGCTGATTTGGGGACAGGACATCTTCGTGCTCCAGCTCACGGAACCCTTCCACCTCAGCGCTGTCTTGTATCGCCAGCATGGTCGATCCTTGTCTCTCGTGATGCTCAGCCGTGCGGATATGGATTGATACCGTAGAATGCAACGGCTACGGTGAAGCGTAGCGTCGCAGGCGATGAAGTTGGCGTTGCATTGGTCGCGGGGCGGTTGGGATGGTTGCACTTTCCCAGTCAAAGTTTGGCTGCCAAAGGTCACTTCGACCAGGGCAATCCCTGATTGGTCAACGTGCGCTTATTTTAAACCAATCAACATCCATTTATGTGGTCCACATACCTCCCTGACCCTGAACACCTCAAGGGCGTGTTCACCGCTGGGCGAAGCGGATGATTCACGTTCCACTACAGTATCCTTCACGCTAGGCGGATGGTTTGCTCGATGACGTTTTGATAGAGCGAGATTGAGGGATCGTGAACGCGTGGCACGCACGAGCATCCCATGCCGTGGGCACAGAGATGGCGCTGCTCCGTCGACATGACAGCCGGCGACCAGTGCCCGCAACGTCACTGGAGTCAGGTCTGATCCATAATATTTACCAATCATATCGTATTGTACAACCAATATCGCTACCTGATTGGCTACTAAAAGGTTCAACTTGCGTGGCGCGTCATGCTTGCAGCTCAATGGCGTCGTCCTCGTAAAACCTCGTTTCTGAGGCTGAACTCTCCGTGAGTGCCATGCACCTTCTCGACATGAGCCGCTCAAGCGAGCAGCTCCGTTCCCTTGCCTCTCTTCCGCAACACCAGCGTTGTCGAATTGGCAGATTGTTCACTCTGCAAAATCCCCTCCAGCAGCCCAACGCCACTCCACAGCACCAGTACCATGTCGGACCTCAAGACTGAATTCGAAGCCGCCGCCGCGCTCGCCAAGACCTTCACCAAGGAGCCAACGAACGACGAGAAGCTGGCGCTGTACGCGTACTACAAGCAGGCGACTGTCGGCGACAACAACACGGCCAAGCCTGGCATGTTCGACCTCACGGGCAAGGCCAAGTGGAACGCGTGGGCCGACAAGAAGGGTCTCTCGTCGGAGGAGGCGATGCAGAAGTACATTGAGGAGATCCAGAAGCAGAAGGCGATCTACGCTTAAGCGCTATGCGGCTCATCAAGCCCCACCGCGTGACGAGACGAACGAGCTCTCTGCCTGTGTCTATGTATGTGCCACCGATTAGAACGAAAACGGAAACTATGGAAAAATGAATCAACACCCTTCTCGTCACTGAGCATGCGTCGCCCATGGAAGAAGCTGCGGCTTCGATGGACAAATCGTGTACAGGAAGAAAGGATACGATTACAATACTCACAACTAACGACATGCCGTCCAATCCGACAGATCTCACCAAGTACAACTACACTCACTACGATTCGAGTGGCCTACGTCCGACTACTTCACTACGGCATTGACGAGGCCTACACGCGCTTGCGGACCGAGGTGTCGATCTTGGCTTCCATGCGCGCAACGTCATGCATGAGCCTGTTGATCTGGACCGAGTGGTGATTCAGCGTCGAGTGCAGCGACATTTGCTGGCTTGCAAGCTGCTGCTGGGTCTCCGTGTTCTGGGTCAGAAGGCGCATGAGCAGCAACTCCATCGGCTCGCCGGTGCTGGTTGGTCCACTCGTCGAGAGAGCACCTGCAAGGTTGGCCGGTGCTGAGCCGTCCGTCGGCATCGGCGCGACCTGCGCGACCTCGTCCTGAGAGGTGGCGACACTGTGGCGGTGCGAGTCCGTGTCTTCATCCGTATCATCTGCGCGCTGTGGCAAGTTCTCGCTGGCAGCCTGTGCGAGGCGCACAAGAACATCCACATCGCAAGACTCACGTGGGCGAGTGTCCAGCACGAACACACTTCCCACGGCGTAGCCGGTGTGACGGTCGATGATTGGTGCGGCGGCGTAGAAACGGACTGCTGCAGCGCCGGAGACCAGCGGGTTGCAGTCAAAGCGCTTGTCCTTGAGCGTGTCAAGCACGACCATCGGCTCCTTGCTGAAGACAGTGTAGGCGCAGAAGGCGATCTTACGAGGGATCGCCTTGTGGGCCAAGCCGACACTCGACTTGAACCACTGGCGGTGCTCGTCCATGAAACTCACCGCGGCCATGGGGCATGCCAGTCGTGCCTTGGCCAGGTCGCAGATCATATCAAACGACTTCTCCGGACTTGAATCCATGATCTGAAGCGCAGCGAGGGCTTCCAGGCGGTCGACTTCGTCGTACGGAACTGGTGGCTTGGGCCATGGGTGCGTCCAGTTGGCGTAGTGTGGGTGGAGTGGGCTGTGTGCGCGTACGTCCTGCTCATCGTGGGTGTCCTGGTTGCTACGGTAGTGTCCTCGACGGTTGCCACCGTGGCCACGCTGGTTGTCGTTGTACTCGGATGGCGAGTCGGCAGGATCGAAATCGTGGTCGGCCTGAGACAGCGGCGAGTGCAAGTGGTTGCTCAGCCAGCGGCGCGAGGACTCATCACTCGCCTGTGTGGTTGGCGACGCCGATCGCGGCGACTGGGCCTTCGTCGTGGCCGCACATGCACGCACGACGTGGGCGGGTGTCGTGTTGGACGGCGCAGGTGACGTCATGGTGCTGCCATCGCCGTTGAAAATGCACGAGATGCAGACGCGCACGCGCGTGTATCCGATCGCAGACAGCAGTGCGTTCTTGTGTAGCGTGCAGCCGCTGCAGACCACTTCACCACACATGCGGCAGTGGTGCTTCCGCCGGAAGGTGCCGAAGGCGCGCGTGCAGACGTTGCAGACTGTGCGCTCGTGGTCGGCGACCCAGTCGTTCGGGTCCACGAGATGCTGGACGAGGAACTCGTCGTTATCCGCGGGGCGAGTCATGTCCTTGGTCATGATTTTACAGGAGTGGGGTCAAGTTGCAAGCAAGAGAGGCTGTGTGGGAGGGCGGTAGGGAGCTGTACGCTTCCGGGGTCGGCGCCGACTCCGAAATGTGGAAGTGAGCTGATGGAAGAAGCACTCTCGACCACACGCAGCCGTGATCGATGGACGGAAATGGCTGGGGAAGGAAGGAATCGGACCACGGAAGGATGGAGGGGAGACGAACGAACGGCTCGCGACAAAGAGAAGCCCGAGCTGACGAGCCTGGTCGCGTCCAGCGTGAACTCGCTCTCTCGAGACTGCCGTCCGGCGTGGCGTCCTTGAAGGGGGCCAGTAGTGGCGCAAGCACCGCGCGCCTGCGATGTTCCGTCGGCTTTCTCCTCCCCGCTCGAGCATGTTCCCAGTCATTGATACAGATGCGAAGAGGGGGCGCACGTACCCCGTCCACTCCGGACACTCCACGTCTGGCCTCTCGCCATTGGCCAGTGAGCGCTAGTGACGGAAATTCCATGGATGATTTGTCGGGATTTGTTGGATTTTTGTTGGTTGAATTTTGGCGTTGGGTTTCATCGACCTCTGTTTCGTTGGCTCGATTCGTTCGTTTCTCACACTCCGGATGCACGTCTGACTGGGGTTAACGAGTCTAGTTGGCGTCATACTCTTGGATGCAACTCGCGATTCACACATCGATAGAAAAAAAAGCGAAAAGAACAACGAAATAGTTGGTGATTTTTTCCACCGTTGCTGGTCGGGACTGTCGGATTCCAGCAGGTGTTGCACGTTGTGCGTGGAACAACAGGAGAAAGTGCGGGCGCTCGAGCCGAAACCGGCCTGGCTGGTTGACGAATGAGATGCGGTTCGTCTGCTAAGGAGGACGTGTGTGTGTGGCCTTCAGAGCCGAATACATGGAGCCATGAGCTTCATTTTCCGTAGTCCTTTGATGGTGGCGTGAAAAATGGGTGGTTTCCCTCGTCGTTTCCATACATGGTGTGTAATTCGCGCGTGCGTGCCGTGGGGGCGAGATCAAGGCAGCCAGAGGCGCTTTCAGGGATGCTACAGGGCGGGCGGCCCATCCGTCGCTGGGTCTCACCAGGCGTGGAGCTCTGATCCGACCTGGATCTGAACTCAATGTCCGCTGGTCGTAACGGGACTGCCCATCGTATACAAGCACGATGACCCCCTCGAGATTATGGATGCCCAAGCGGCATCCCACAGAGTTGTTCAGTGGGATTCGCACTGAACGACTCTCTCTCACTACTCTCTCGCGCGCGCCATCAGCATGGGTGTGGTCCAGCGATTACATGATTTTAGCCACGCTACGCAAAATCAATCGCGCTTCCTCTCATTTGATTGCCCTCGCGAATCAAACGCCGCAGCAGTCCAGTTGAAGCGAGTTTCTCCGTCTCGTACCACACACTCTTGCATTGCAAACCCACATTTCCTGCCGACATTCGCTGGAGCTGAGAACATGGCTGAGCTCGTGGTGTTCGTGGCCTTCAAGGGGGAGGCCGCATGGCAGACGGAGAAGAGAGAGGTTGAGCGTAGTGTAGGCAACACTAACGACGTTGGTGTTCCATGAGAGTGAGTGAGCAAAGTGCTGGTGATGAAATGAAGTCTATTAAGCACTATGAATGTACCCTAGTAGCTGTGGCGTGTCGGGAAGGAAATGCAAGACATCTAGGCGACCTGGCGAGCAGCTAAAGTAGCCAAACCAAGGTCATAGGTCCGTGCTCAAGTGGGCAGCGATGTCAAAGCGCCCTGAGCGTTGAGTGAGCAGAAGTGTGCCCTAAAAGCCCCCCGTGAACCGACCACGCTGCATCGCTGCAAACAAGTCGATGGCGAGTGGATCGGGTATGGGCAGTGTCAGTGCCACGCCAGGGGGTATCGCCAGCAGACGCCGCGCGTCCAGCTCTACAGGTGGAGTCGCAGCCACGATGTCGATCGACTGCGCGATCACTCGCATGTTGTTGCGCTGACGAGCGCCGTCTGGGAGCACGTACAGCTTGTAACTGGCACGCTGGAGGAGAGGATCTGCTGCAATGCACAGCACGTAGACGACGCCTGGCACGCGTGGCCAGGCACGCGTTGCCTTCCAGTCCAAGTGGCCGGGTGTAGCACCCCAGCCACGTGAAACACCGACTTCAATCTTGAGCGTCGAGAACTCGCCCCAGTTGTGGATACCCGCAGGCAGTTGAACACCAAGTGACTCTGCAAACTGGCGCTGCGGGCCAAAGCTCTCGTCAGGTATATAGTGAGGCCCATCAGCCCAGTGAGTGGCTCCGTGAGGGACCAAGTAGTCGTCTGTGCCAGGAATTCTCTCGATAAAACGGCCGATCGCGCGTGCAAAGTTGTCGTGAGCGCTACCTGGGAACTCGACGATGTAGATGCGGCCGTCGATCCACTCCATGTGCTTCGAGCCCAGCGCTTGGTCCTCGCTCTCAACGAACGCGTTCCAGTGCTCCTCCGACGCGACACACACCTCCATCCTGGTGCCTCGAGGGACCTCACTGGCGGTGGGGATCCGGTCCAGTCCATTGATCGCGCGGTTGATCTGCATCACCTTCAGGGCGTCGCAACGGGCTCTGCAGCCCCGATAGCGGACGATGCAACTGGGACGTAGGCGCCTTGTGTCGCCATTGGGACGGGGTGTTGTGAGTGATGGCGTGCTTATTGTCTCGGAGAGTGAGAGCAGAAATGAGCGAAGGAAGGGAGGGTGGC
>JAADVE010000606.1:0-16042 GCA_023334595.1 Pythium utonaiense
ACGCTCGAAGTCGGTCTTGGACATTGCCTTGCGGCTCTTCTTCTCACCAGAGAAGTCAGGCTTGCCCACACGAAGGACTAAGTCGAGCGGATCCGGCGAGACCGTCAAGTCGATCGCTTGAGCTCCAGCGGGAGACGTCGCACGTGTGGCCGACCGCGTGCCAGCTCTGCGGGGAGTAGACTGCGACGACGAGGAGGGCGTCTGAGGCACACCGATCCGGGTGCTATGAACGACTGACGGAATGGGCGAGGCGGGCTGGGCGATCGAGCCAGGCGACAGGACCAGTGTCCTCAAGCTGTCAAGCGCAGCACGGGCTCCAGAAGCGGGGGGCGGGTACACGACTTCTCCAGTGTGATCGTTTGCGTACACAACGGACATGGTGAGCCTGGCGACCAGGCTGAGACCCTGAAGTACTGGTACGGAGCCGATCTCTTCATACGCACGCAGTCGAGCGGCGATACGATCGCGCTCCGCCACGAGGTTCTTCGCCTCGTCTTCTAGCTTCATGACCCTCGCTTTCATCGTCGCGACGTCGGCCATGCGCGCTCGCTCTACCTTGGTGGGCTCCGCCTTCAGTCTCGCGATCTCCTTGCGAAGCGTGGCGATGACCAGCTCGTCGCTCTAGGGTTTAGGCTCTTCATTCTCTCCGCGTGAAGCTTGTCGGTCTCCCGCAAGGCATCACGCTCGGCGGTGATGTTGGCCAAGCGATTCGTGTCCTTCAGTGACAGCTCCCTGGCACTCGGTCGGACGGCAACGGCGAGAGTTCGAGCGACGGCGAGAGGTCGAGCAACGCCGAGAGGTCGAGCAACGCCACTGGCATTATCGGGTGGACGACGGAGCTCCTCGAGCTTGGTCACGGTCTTCAGACCGTCCTTGATGGTGCTAAGCACGCGCTCGAGTAAGAGGCCTTGCTCCATCACGTTGAAACCGGCGGGCAACTGACGGAGGCGATCGGAGATCTTGTCAACGAGGTGGGTGAGATCGCGCTTCATACAGCCGGGGTTTGTCGACCATGGATACTCGTCGAGCGGGTCGGCTGGCGGAGAAGCGCCGCCCTCCATGCTCAGCGGATGGGGCGTAGATCGGCGGCGGACGATGGTGTGTGGTCGAGCGGCAGGACGCGGTGAAGACCTGAGTGTTGGCGAGATGGCAAGATCTACAGTGACCCGCTCCACGAATGCTCCAACTGACTGATCGAGTCTGGTCGATCGGACAGCTGAAGGGGGCGCTGTGGTGAAGCGGATTCTGAAAACTGCGAGGTTAAAGGTGATGAAGATCTCGGTCACCTTCAGGCAACCTACTGCCTGGAACAACCGCCAACGTGTGGTGTGTACCACCCAACTCGACCATCTAAGGTCGGTCTCCTGAGGTCGATCACTTGATCGACGGCGTACGACAGCCGCCAGGGTAGAGTTAGGGCAGCAAGAATGAGTGGCTTGGAAGGATGAGGCGACGTGCCCTGCGTAGGCATGGTATCACTATCAAATAAGACTCCAAGTTCTCGGTTCTAAGTGCACTAGAAGGCGCTGTGCTTGTTCCGTTGGTGTCTGGTCAAGATCCTCCGTCACTAAGAGTAGGTGACGTTAAACGATACCTGGTGAGATCAAGCGATCGAACCGACGAAGGCAGAGGCTGGTGGGTGTGGCGCTCAGTATTGGCGCGCCACGACACCAAGGAAGAGGCAAGAGGACTCCCAGAGAACTCTATAGGGCTGGTGATCAACCGCCCGACCGCGTAAGCCGGCCTGGTCATAACAGACAGACCAGTGATCGACACTGCGCTCCATCGACCGTCGCGCTACTACCGACTTCGTAGCCGACTTTGTTGTCGAAACCCCAAGCGATTCACGACCGCTTGGGTCTACCCGACTTGTCCCAAGACCAAGCCACGGTTCAGCTCGTCAGCGACCAAGAACCCGAGGTGTTAACGTCAGTGGTGATCGATCGAAGCCAAGAATCTCAAGGTCTGTGTGATGCGCCAGGAGATCGAGTACGTTCGCTGTGTCTCGAATTCTACCGGCCGCTCTACCACAGAAACAACGGCAGCCACTCGTGCGAAGCTTGAAAGTGTCAAGAAAACAATCCGCGATCGGGACGAGTTGTTCTGGCCCCGCTGAAGAAAGCTGTCCACATCATGGAGCCTATCGTCAAAGCACTACAAAAGCTGGAGGCCGAGGATGGTCCCACATCGCACGTATACAGACACTTTCGAGCTCTCCTCTCTCATGAGGAGTACAAAAGCTCGCGTCCCAAGGAGTTCTTGAGTCCCGGAGTACCAGGACGCGCTCCAGCTGACTGAGTGGCAGCGTGTCAACGCTTGGGACGCGGACGAGGAGAAAGTGCTGAAGCTTGTGTGGAAGCACTGGCGATTCGTTCACTCGCCAGTGTTTGCTATTACGTTCCTACTCGATCCTCGTTCTGAGGTGGACGACTTAGGGCAAGACGATCTTGAGAGCGCTATCGACCAAGCCTGCGCGTTCGCAAAGAAAGCAAAACTCATTGAGCTTCACAAACTGGACGTCAAAAAGTTTAAGCTTCGCTTGGACGCGTTTGTCGTCAAGCGAAAGGAGTGGGCGAAACAGCGTTGAGATAGTCACGAGGATTCCACGCAATTGGTGGAAGCTTTACGGGTGAACGTGTCCTCCAGGAACTCGCCAACATGGTATTTGCAGTCCCAACATCCTCGACCGCCAGTGAGAGAGTTTGGAATGCGTATATCAGAGTGCACACGAAGGCTCGCAACCGCTTAGGTCCGAAGAAAGTTGAGAAGCCCGCCTTCGTTTACGTGAACGACCTCGTCGGCGACGATACTGACAATCTGGACGAGCTTCCACCAGGCGCTCTTGCTGAGTATGAAGAAGCCCAGTTTCTTCCTGTCGACGGGGAATAGGTAGTTGGTGACACGAGCCGATTCTCTTGCGAAGCACTGCTTTCAGCTCTTCCATTCCACTACTTGTAATACTCTATCTCACACGTCGCATGCTTCCAGAAGCTTCACAAGTGGCCACAATTTCGCTTTAGTGACAATTTTGACGCGATATGCGTAACTTTGGAGGCTCATATCTCGATTAGTACATCGTGCACACAAAATTTGGAGCTCTGTGACTGAGAGTGCTCGGTATGATATGTATGCTCGGCAAATGGGAACGAAATCGACACTACTAACTTTTTCGCTACCGATAGGAGAACATTCCACTTTTGTCTTCTGTCCTGAGAGCTAGCACGAATATCTTGTCTGTGATGGAATTCAAAACGTTCAGAACTGTTAAAAACAAATCAGCTGAGTTTGGAACAGTTCTGAACTGGGTTTTTCCCAACACTAGTCCTTGGAGGTCAGGGGGCATTGAAAGATTCGTGTGCCCGGGTTGCAGAGCCACGCCGTAGTCTGCGAGACTGCGTCAGCTGACACTTGCTCGCCAACTTTGTATTCTAGTGGCTAGAGAGATGCGCATAAGACTCTGACTGTGGTGGAGCGGCTACACTTCGCTGTCACTGTAAGATCTTGAAGGGTGACGCGGGTCGGAATCCCTCATCCAGACCCGACGAGGAGCAGCGTATCAGTTAGTATTGACTTTTGTGTGCTCAAAACTGATACAGTACACGATTTGTTACGTGGCCGGAAGCATCCGCTTTGAAATTATTATTTGGGAAACACTATAACACAAGTTATCAGCTGTCTTTGGCAATTTCGCAGTTCTAAAAGAACTGTGTTCACAGCGAACCCAGCCTTGTTTGAAGCGCACCTACCACTTAAGCTCGTGCAACATGGTTATATAATAGTCATTAAAACGGGAAAATAATGACATGTACCCATGTCGAGTCAAGGAGCCCAGCTCGGCCGGCACCGCATGAGCCTCCAAGGCGACTACGCGGCCAAATTTGCTCCGATTGCCTCCAGATTGCAGGATGATACTATCATACAGTATATCCATGATTGGTGAAACTTTCAGCTCGATCGGCGAAGTCTATGCCTCGGTCGAGTCTTGGCGGACCGTCATTTCCGAGCCATTTCTAATCTAAGGATTCAGAGATTGTGCCGACCCACGTTTTCGTCAATTTTACGATTCAGAGACTGTCATTTCACACACACACACACACACACTCATGTGAGTGGGTGGAACATGCACAGCCTCTCTCGGCACTCCTAAAGGTCACCTCGGTTCTACAATCTCCCATAGCAATGGGCAGCATGGTCGCCAACACCATGCTCGATGGTCTAGTAAATTACATTTCAGGCGGTAATATTGAGGTTATACTTCAGTACGGTGCGGGACAAGCAATTCGCTTAGTCTCCTTTCTTTACACACAGTGGTGGGTTTCAGTTTCAGCCCCATCAGCACTGTTACCCACAAATCTGTAGTCAACAGCTCCCAAGTGGCATTCTACAAGGAGAGAGGTCGCCATGAAGCGGTGTGTGTCTGCTTGAAAGCCTTTAGAGTTCAGCTTTTACTCGACAACATGCTCTACTTGCTTATACTTCTCTCACCTACACAGTACTCAATAGATCATAGTGTCTGATGGCTGCATAAAGCGCCCCAGACGCTGCATGCAGCCAGTGGGTCTGCCACCTATGAGGCCCTGTAATCCAGGAAAGACCCAGCTGACTGTTCCCCCTCCCACGGACCCAGTTCCAAAAGTGGACAAAAACGGCCGCAATCTATGAAAGCTGTGCAGAACCCGTTCTGTTTGGAGCATATCGCGGTGAGACGCAAAAGCAAGATTCAATATCATCAAATCACGACAGGTATTTGTTAACAAATTACTAAAGTGGGTAAATCTATCCAGATGACTCAAACACATGCGGGAATCCTCTCCCGTACTCATATGCTAGAGTGAGGCAGATGGAGAGACTACATCCTCAGTATCCTCACCGTTGTCAGCTTCCTCCCCTTCATGATGCAAGGACAGGGTGCCCAATCTGCCCTGTGGTTGCTTTACCATCTCCAAAGTTCTCGGCAACCCCCCACCAGCCAAGCAGCGCCTCCACCTTGGTCGACTGCTCCACCCACGCCACCACCGACTCTATTGACCTATCTCTCGCCAAAGAGCCTGTCCCCGTTGTTACTTCGGTAGTCTTTTTCTCCAGGCACCCTTGTCGCGGCTTTGTAATTTATTACATTTGCCTGTGCGTGGCGCTGCTCACTTGTGAGCCTCTGAGAAAGCACGTCGCTCCAGCAGCGAACATGGTCTCTACGCGCCCCAAGATCGTTGTCCAATCACAAGTCGGCGAACCCGAGCACTGCTCTCTGTGTGGACTCAACTCTATCAACAACGCCTTGCACGAGTTCAACTTTCTCGACATGAAGCAAATGAAGGTCACGCTTCAAGAAGTGGAGATTGCTTTCCCAGGTGTGGACAACGGCTCTGCAACCAAGGGCGCGTATAGTATGGCGGCTTTCAAGCACATCCTCAAGCAGAAGGGCTACAAACTCATCCATCTCAACTACGTGCAGTTTTGTTCAAGAAGGCGAAGAAAGAGCGGGCTGATCGCATCGTCTCATCGAAGTTCAAGCGTCTTCTCATCATCGGTCAACCAGACGGGCAAGCCGAGAACATCTATTACTGTATTGCGAGTACCACTTTCCAAGACCAGCGGTACAATATCGACCCTGATGAAGGCCAGAAAGCCAAGCTGACAGTGGGATCTCTCCGCGCGTTTCTCCCCAAGATCATCTCTGTTTACACCATCCTGGCTTCAGATGAAGTGCCTGCTTCAGTGCGATGATCAAGCGCACCAAGCTGCGGGCAGTCAAGGTGGGTGAGTCGCTAGAGAGAAGCGGGTTGGAACTGTACGTCAACCCATGCTCGCAACAACAGGAAAACCATGAAAATTAGTGGGTAGCCTAGTGTGTAAGCTGTGCATGTAATGCTGAATGTTTTGATTGACTGGCGACCTCTTTTTTTGTTCCACATTCTGCCTCACTAAAACTCCGACTTGCGATCATTCTCGTGATCAGTAGTCGAATCGGTATGAATCGGTACACGGATATTACCGGTAGAGAACTAGTGGGTTGTAGCAGACAGTTTCAACCGGTATCTTTCGGTATCAGCGGGAAGATGCTGAATTATGATGCCCAATCCAGGATGGGTACGGATTATAATAATCCAATCCAATGGCTCTACCTTTGGCTGCTTCAACATGAGCCCAAAAGAATAAGGAATGCTGTCCTCACCTTCTAAGTCGCTTCACAGCACCGAGAAGTATGATGCAGCGCAGAAAGCAGCGCCGAGAGACGGGGACACAACGGCAACGGCGCCTGGAGCGGTTGCGAGTGCAGAACAGTACGCGAATCACACGTGCTCGTGCCTCACAGCTGCAGTCGGGGCAGGCGACCCACGGCACCCAGGAAAGAGTAGCCCACGACGAACAGCGATTAGCCCACCAGCGAGCGTACGCTCAGCGTCAGAAGGGTGGAATCTTAGCAGAAGGCCAAGTTGACAGCAGTGGTGCTGAGACCGAGGCTGAGCGCCAGCAGCGCCTAGCCTGGCAGCGAGATTATGATCGCCGTCGGAGCCTGGCAGGTCGTGAATCGGAGGATGGCAACGCCAACCCTGGGTTGATGCCTACAGCACAAGAGGCTCTTGATACGATATCAACAGAGCTCGCGAGTGCTGTAGGCGCCCGCGGCCTAGACGAATGCGTGTGCGCCGTTTGTGACCGCTTGGTGCCTCGAAGAACGTGTACGATAGTCCCGGGGAGTGATGAAGCCTATATAAACAAGATGAAAGAAGGACTCCGCCCGCCTGACGACCTACCACGCGCTCTCGTTGTGCAATACGACTGTAGCAGCCATGACGTACGGCTATCATCCGTGCTACTTGCTCCCAAAGGCGTTCGCAAGACGAACCCAGGCTTCAATATTTGCGCGTGTGTTGAATGGCACCAAAGCCTTCTGAAAGACACGACCAAGCCTCCCAAATTCTCCATCGCCAACGGCTTCTTCGTCGGACTACTACCTCCGCGGCTCGCAGAGGCAACATGGATTGAGAAGGTCATGACACAGCTTGTGACAGTGGTTGCTCAAACCAGAGTCATGCGTGGTGGCCATCACCGTGCAATTCGATCACATTGTATGCTCTTTGATGCCACACCAGGCCCTCCTGCAACCTTGCTTCCTCATCGTATCGATCGTGAAAGCTCCTATCGTGTCGTTCTCTCGGGCCCGATGACTGCACACCAAAATGAGCACATCAGAAAGCTACACCATGCCCGAGGCAAGATTGTGCGGAGCTGTTGGCGTTTTTCTCGGAGAACAACCCTTTTTACGCTGACATTCGAGTGAACCAAGAACTAAACCAAGAGATGGAGTCATATCCCTCCTCCTGCGAGTCACTCTTTATTGTACACGATGAACCTGACGTGGAAGACTCGATCCGAGCTGAACAGGACTCCGTAGTCGGGAGGTCTGACTCAGCGATCGTAGACGCTCAGGAAGATGAGTGTTCAGTCATCGAGCGCAACATTTTGTTGGCGCCTGATGAGATCAACAACAAGTGCCGACAACGAGGGCAGTCACGTCTGGATGTCCCGAATCCTCGAGCAGACCAGTTTCTGAGATCAGTTGAGTTGGGATCAGTGAGCGTTTGGGGAGTGGTGCAGAAAGGCGCCAGTGTCGGCAGGAAGCTTTCGGATACCAGACTCGGTATGGCCAACCAACTCTGTTCGTTACGATCACACCCAACTCGGACAATTCCTACGCCATGGCTCACTACGCTGGTGTCCTGTCACTGGAATCACTGTTTGATTATCTTGAAGCACGTGTACCTACCAAGACGGAAATGAAACAGGCCGCCATGTCAGATGACTGTGCGTCTGCGCGACTCTTTATGCGCACAGTCGACGCATTCATTAACCACGTACTGGGAATCGACTCCAAGACGAAGCGAACGAGAAGCAGAGGGGGCTTGTTTGGCAAGACCAAAGCGTACTTCGGTATGGTGGAGACCCAAGGTCGAGGAACGCTTCACATTCACTTTCTGATCTGGTTGTTCGGAGCTCCCACGAACTCTATCGAGTTCGACGATCACATGCAAGAAGGTGGCAAGGTGTTTGATGGATCGATTGATGGAGTACGTCGATAGTATTGTCACCAATCGACTGCCCCTCGATATATCCAAGACGCGTTGTATCAAATGAGCCATTGAGCCGCTCCTCGTCATCTGCGACTCGTGCGGGCTTGAGTCTAGTGCTCAACACATCGTTAGATAAACGCTATTGCAGAACCGACCGCCTCATTGGCCACCCCAGCTACGTTCCTTGGCTCAAAGTAAGACGAAAGCCAGAGTGGAGGATGAGCTGAGTGCAAGGACGTGTATCGCAGAGGCAGAAAGGATTGCTCGCGAACGTGAGTATCTTAAAGTGTTCGTGAGAGAGACGATCGAGATGACATTGCAGACTGGGAGCTGCTGTCATGCGATGCGCCACAGGTTTCGTTCATGCATCCTGATGACGAGCCAGGTGCCAAGGCCATAATGTTTCGGGTGATTGAGATGACACCACCCACCTGACGACAGGAGAATATCACCCCAAGACCAATCGTTTGCCCTCACGTCTCTCGTCGCGAAACTCAGCATGCCCTGGTGGGCTCATACAGGTAGCTGCTTTAAGAAGAGTGCAGTTCCTGCCAGCGCTTCACTCTGTCGGTATGGATTTCCGCGAGAGCGAGCGGCTGCCTCCAGTGTTACAAGTTCTACTGTTGTCCTTCGGTGGGCTCCATGTGAAGAGTATGTAAATGGCTACAACCCAGTCATCATGGGAGCGTTCAAATGCAATCACGACATCCATTGTCTCTGGGGGGGAGAGAAGCCATCAATCGAATCTACTACTGCTGTAAGTACGTCACGAAGGCTCAACAGCAGATTGACAGCACGACTGCTATCGCACTCGCAAGTTTTCAACGACGACAGATGAAAGAAGGATATGAGAGAGAATCTGAGACGCCACCGAGTATCGAGACGGTGCGACGACGTCGAGTCACTAGTATGGTGTACACGTTCACCAACAAACAAGGGATCGCGGGGCCTCTAGCGGCACTATATCTTTTACGTGGGTCGTGCTGCTATTCAAGTGATGATTGTGCAAAGCTTCCGCTGTCTGACGTGCTCAGACAACTGGAATCAAGTGGCGAATACTCTTGTACCCTGACATCTATCACATCGGGAGCGGCCACCATGCCGACAGATAGACCAGCTTCATGACGACTACATTTATTGGCCAAGATCGATCAGTGAAACAAACTTGTACGAGTTCGCCATGCGTTGCTACCGCCGCCAGCGCGCATCAACTTCTGCGAAGGGTCATCTCTTTATGGACTTGAATCCACTCTCCGCATCACACTGCCTTGGATTCCGCAAGAGAGAAGCGGTCCCTGTAATCAAAGGACAGCGAATCCCCTTATTCAAAGAAGATATGGTGGAAGAAGAGCGCGAGAGGTATGCAAAGGTCGCACTCGTATTGTTCAAGCCATTCCGCACGCTCCAGGATCTAAACGATGGTGATCCGACGGTGTGGTATCCTTCCTATCGTGCTTGGGAGCAAGATCGAAGCGAGTTCACAAAGTCGATCATGCGCAACATGAACGATAGTCAAGCTGCGCGGGAACAGGAAAATGATGCTACGTTTGACACAGGCGTCGCTAACGATGGTTCCACTGATCGAGAAAGTGATACGTCCGATGATGACGCCTACGGAAGCGATGATGCGGATATACTTGTCGACAAAGAGGTCGACAACGACGATGTTTTGTCGCTGGTCATGGGGTTGAGCGACAATACCTGTGGTATGGACATATTTCCATCACCAAGTGCCTTCCCCCATCGAATTCAGACCATCTTGGCCGCGTTTCAACGGTATCATCTTGTTCAAGGGATTGCTTTAGGTGTCGCGGCGACTTTCATTCGGTTGGTTGGACCACAAGCTTTTCGACTCCCGGATCAGACTGCCACTCAGTTGAGAAAGTGGGTGAAGGATACAGCGTTTGACCTGTCGACGAAACCAAGCAGCAGCAACGAATCCACTCGAGCCCCGAACGCTGAAACCCCAACGATGGTCAACGAAATAATTGACAAAGCGTTGCAGCCCCCGCAGTTAGCGTGGAATGCATGCACGGCCAGCATGTCAGCAGCATCCGAGCTCCCAATCTACTGTGGTATAGCGGCTGCATCCCGTGAGTTTACTTCGAATGAGCTGCAACACGAGGCATTCGCCCTCGCTGCGACGCATTTGCTTCAGCGCTGGCGATCGCTTCATACCCAGCCAGAATCCGGTTATCTCATCCCAGATACTGCTCTACAGCAGAAAAATTATGATGTATATGGGGGAGAAGGCGGGACAGGGAAGTGTCGGGTGATTCACGCCATCCAACACTTCTGTCGATTGGCAGAGACCCGGCTCGACACTTGTCACGGCTCTCACGGGTAAGGCGGCCAGTCTGATCAGTTGACAGACTCTGGTAAGCCTAGAAATGAAGCTGAAGAGCGCAAGTGCTCAAGCCATGCTTCAAAGACGTCGACTGCATTATCGTTGACGAAGTATCGATGATGTCGAAGGCTCAACTACTGCGGTTGGACCGCCTGCTACGGAAAGCTAAGCGCATCCTCGACGTCCTCTTTGGAGGTTTGTTCATAATCCTCGTCGGGGACTTCTTGCAGCTTCCACCAGTTGGAGGTGACCCACTCTTCCTCCATCTATGCCCAAAAGAAAAAGGTCACCTTGGCAGATTTCGAGGGTTTCTCGCTGTGGAGGCGTTTCGACAAGGTCGTAATCCTCCGAGAATCGGTACGATTTCGACAGGACCCCGAATGGGGTGAAGGATGTTCAAAAGCTCGGTATGGGAATGGACACCGGCCTTCATTAAAATGTTCAATGCACGAGTGGTCGGAGAACCCGCATCGGTGTCTGCACATAATATCATTCCACCAGAGACCGTGTTTGTCACGCCAGACAACGACACACGGACCGCGATCAATGGTCAATTCATCGCAGCCACGGCCATCTACTACCGACAGAAGCGTTCCTATCCGAGTGATCGCAAACTTCAAGGGTGCCTTAAACTCCCTGAGCCAGGAAAATATCAGCGGGATTTTCAGCCTTCCGAACTCCAAATTGGTCGAATGGCACCATATTTGGACTTGATTCGCGGTATGCCCATTCACATCACGCAAAACATCCAGACCAAGAAAGGCGTTGCGAACGGAACAATGGGTCACCTTCACAGCGTTCACCTTCCCAGCGATACCGCGTTCACAAAAGTGAAAGACCGAAGAACAGGAGCGATTGTGGTGGTTCCTGACAAGCGTCCACTATTCGCGTCCGTAGAACTCAAATGTGGGGACGAAGCTCCTCCTATCTCCGAAGACGTTCACCCGGGTTTGTTTCCTGTATTCCCCGACCCCGAGGCGAATGAAAAAGTAACACTTCCGCTGACAGCATCTTCGACCGGCGAGCTCAGATCGCTGACTATCAAGATCCAGCAGTTTCCATTCGTGTGTGGAGTTGGGGCAACTGTCTACAAGGTTCAAGGCGAATCGCTCAAGTCTATGGCTATCGTCGATTGGAGAGGTGAAAAGGGCCAAGCAAACAAGCCCCGCAAGCATATCTCATGGTTTCTAGGGTCGTGAACCGAGAAGGTCTAGTATGCATGGAGCCATTTACTGAGAGTGATGCTGCGTGGTCTAAACCTCCACTCGCTGCCATCGAAGAGGACCGTCGACTTGCCACCGAAAGCACTAAGACACTCCGTGACTTCTATGCGTCCGCTCTATAGGAAACGTACGCTGTGCTTTCAAAGTGAGTGTAGTTCACAAGGCATTCCGTGACTTCTATGGGTCTGTTCTACAGGAAACATACTGTGTATTCAAAGTGAGTGTATTCCGCATTTTGTTAACCACTTCGCCTCGTGTGAGACAGGGATGCTAATGTGTGGCAGCCTAGTCTCTCTCAACCGAGATGTCAGCGTGTCTAGCCACAGGCTGGCAGATTCGCCCATCGTACACGCTGCGTCGGCGCGAAATGATGATGCGGACCACCTGCCCGTTTGCCGGGAGATTCGAAGAGCCAAGTGTTTCGCCAAAGACGGTGGCAGTCAGCAACAGGCTGTCAACAACAGCTCGGTTTTCTTCACTCGCGCTATGCTGGACCTCAAACTAAAGCTCTGTTAGCCACTGTCGCCGTTAGAACCCCAAACAGCAAGGAAACATACATCTGCGAGTTCTTCCAAAGATTCCTCTGGCTCTGCGTCAGTCATATGCAAACGAACAAGCGTGCGTTCGCCGAAAGCATGCTCTGACTTTCATAGAAGTGTTCCTCGAACAATCACCACAATGTCGCCATCAAGAGGCTCCCGCCTCCCGCCTCCCGCGATTCAACATGGGCACGGAACTCTACAACAGAAAGCATGAATACACATTGTGTGGCGAATGCAAGATCAGCCTGGGGTGTACCTTCCACCGTTGATAGGACGATCTCCTCACGCATGATTCGTGCTGTAGCTTGCTGCTGCATAGTAGCCTTCAGTCGCTTTAGTGGCGACTCCCTCGATCTCTTTTCCGTCGGAGGTGCGCGCACTGGCGAGCCCTTCGTCTCCTCCTGCGTCGATGCGTGCCTTTACCAGCCATGAGGCCTGGCCGATGAAAATGGGAATGACAGCAGTTCTCAGGTTCTTCAGATGAGAGCGTGGAGAGCTAGCTCGAATATGGAAGCTATCTACAAGGGAAACTGGATCTTACGAACGTTACCGCTCCACGAAGATCAATTCGGAACTAGCCAGAGTAAAACGAGAGGTGGGATTAGTTGGGAAAGACGAGGACTTGCGTGATGGAGTGTGACACAGGGTATCTAGGATGAAAGCAGGAAGCCCATCACAGTAGAACAGTGAGCTTGCCACAGTACCCATCTGTAGTGCCAGCACTCACCATCGCCACTTGAAACATCTCACCCTTCGACTCGAGCTTCTATCTGACAATAAGAAAGGTTACGTTTGATTTCAGAAGATCTTTAAACTTCAACCATACCAAGATTTTTTCGAATTCCAGCTGATCAGACCCGAAGATACGAAGACCACTGTCCCCAGCAGCTGTGCTGTCGTGTTTGCGACCTCTTGTGGTGATCTCATCCACCCAAAGACTCTCGGGCTCAGTGTAAGATCTTCATTGGCCTGGTTTAGCTCGTATCTATACTACTCTTATACTCGACCAAATCATTGATACCAAGATGTTCCCAACAGCATTTCTCCAGAACGGCAGACCAAATGTTGACAAATCAAATTGCATCAGAAAGCTCTGAATCTTGACAACCGCCTGGAGGTGTTCGTATTGGCCAACAAAGTGACGAAAGAGGCGCTCGGAGCCAATAAAATACAAGTCCACTTGAAAACTTTCTCACAAATGTTGCAAACAGATTTTAGAAGTGCGAGTTGAGGAGCATATGGTGAACCAGCTGGTGAATCTCATCGAAACTACGGAAAGGTAACCGACCTCTAGTAATTTATGTGATTCCATGAATTATACACTGCGAGATATGATCACAGGCTCCTCACTAGGCGTATCGCGGTACTCAGCCTCGTGCCTCTGGATCCTGCGGAAGAAGCTGATCCATTCCTTGCTCTTGATCTTTTGGATGCCTTCGCTGATCTTGTCGCCAAGCTGAGCCATGGTCGACGCAGGATCTTGTGCGATGCGCTGCTTGATACTCGACCACGCAAGCTCGATCGGTTGGAGCTCGGGGTAGTATGGCGGTGTGTATAGGATCTCGTGACCAAATCGGCGTGCAATCACCACGGCTGCGCACACGGGGTCCGGTTGCAGCAGCTCAGACTGAGCCAGCAGCTGCTTCTTGGTGGCCGTGGGATCGTACAGGCAGCCCTTAGTCAGTAGCCATGTCTGGATGGCAGCCTTCCGCCATCCCATCGTGGGAAATGGCTCGAGATTTCGCTTGTGGTAGCCGGCTCCATCAATGTGGATACGGCACGAGCCGTAGTCTACGAGAAGGGTGACACAGAGTCGGGTGAGCCACTTCTCGAACAGCTCGGCATCAAAGTTGCCATGGTAGTCTTCCTTCGAGCTGTTCTTTGAGGGCCAGATGCGGACCGAATCGCGCACCCACTCACCGCACAAGCGCCCATTCTTCATGCGGAGCACACCAGCACCGACGATACAGTACCGTTCGCCCTTTCCACTGGGCATATAGCGCACACGATTGGGGAGGAGCCACGTGCACTGGGCAACGTGGAACATGGCCGCAAGCTGGTACGTTCGCGCGTGGTCGGTAAAACCGCACGTGATAACTGGATAGCCGATATTACTCAACTTGAACGTGGCGTCGGCATGGAATATCGTAGGCTGCTCACTGGAATGTACTTGATGCAGTTCTCGAGCAGTGCAACAGTCGTAATGCCGATGATGAACGGGTCTCCGTCCTCACCGTTGCCAACGTGCGCGTAGCTGTCATCACCGAGCAGTGGGCCGAACAAAAAGGCTTTCTTGGGGTCGATACCCGGAGAGTAGGACCACTCACGTACAAGGCACTCCACAGCTGGCTGTAAGTTCTTCGTGCCGTTCTTCAGCCGAATGTACGTGAGCGCGTTAGCAATCTGCTTGATCGTCAGCCATCCTCGCTTGGACGACGTGAAACGACCGTCTTTTTTCATGTTCGTGAGAATGTTTCGTGGAGGGCATCCTGCTTCGTCATGCGACTTTAGGAAGGCCCTCATACCTCCGGTCAGCTTGGCAGGAGCGATGACGGAGCACTTGCTGAATTCACGCATGTGCGGCTTGCCATTGATCGCTGCCCTGTAGAAAATGTACATCGAGCAGTGTCGGACTTTCCAGACGACTGGGCATGGTGACTTCTCCCCCCCCGTTTTGGAACCACCACTGGACTGTCGCTGCCGCCCAGCATCTCTTGCGCTCTTGCCTGCATAAGAGCAACCGCGGCATGATAGCAGTCTTGACTACCACACTCGAATCGGCGCTCGGTCAGTTTGTGGGCTCCGCCACATAGCGTACAGTGAGGACTGTAAGAAGTGTTGTAGACGTTGAATCAGCACATCGGTCCATCCCGAAAGTCCTCGAACTCATCTTCCGTGAGATGGGCGCCGATAGGCGTCCATAGTATTTCAGGGTTCGTCATTCAGGCCGCTGCGAGCTGCAGATAAGACTTGTTGAGTTGACTCCGTTCCGTCAGGTGTGTCCATTCATCGGAGATGAGCACTGTACCAACGCGACTACTTCAGAGTGAAGTATGATACTCTATTTGGAGTTGTCCACATCAAATCTGTGTGATGCCTGATTCTAACATTATTTTATGGGCACCACATAAGACCTTGTGCTGAGCAGCCGCCCGCCCTGTGCTGGCACCTGAAAACCTCACGTTTGTTGTGCCTGAGATCCAAACTCTGTGCTCGTCCCCCAAAACCGTGTGCCAGTACCCCATTCCACCTGTGCCAATACCCCATCCTCTTAGCAAAACGTGAGCGTAAGCGATCGGGCTCCCCTAGTTATCAGTTAATCCAGTTTCATACCCACGTGGGCTTCCTGGGGTTTAGACTTCTCAAATTAATTACAGATGCCGACTCTAATGACAACACAGGCGCATTTTGGATAACTGATACGAAGGAGACCCTTTTTTGGAACTGCGCCTCCTCCACCCTCAGGTGGAAGCAGTTTCAGCAACGGATAGCACTTACCCTAGGGGGCGCGGAGCGCCGGGTTTGAGGTTTCAAGGGTGTGTGTGTAGAGCCCTGTGTGATACAATCAGAAGCGCGGCGAGATCTGCCCTGCCGCGGGAGCAACGAAAACCGCTTTTTCGCACTTAAGCGGAGACCAAAATAACCAGGTTCACCATGTATTTGGCTCTTTTATGGCAGGTTTCCACTCGAAAAAACAGCTGAAAGCCTGGGTTGTAGTACAGAATGTCCCGCGAATAGTCAATAGCCAGAGATATGATACCCGCCTAATTAGATAAGTTTTTACAGAAGCGATCTCTAGATTGTGATATTGAGCTCTTTTATGTTTGGCAGCCCTGTCTAAAATGAAAACTGATAGCT